>CAJUYG010000016.1:618278-628405 GCA_910591675.1 Galerucella calmariensis | reverse complement strand
TTTATTTACAATATCGTTGCTTTCAGTCAAACCTGTCAGAACTTGACAAACTTTTTCTGTAAATCCGACCTAGTTTTTGCGGTCAAAATTCAACATGCACGCCTGGGAAAGTCGTCATTTTTGGCCGTGTTAAAAGCTGCAATTTATCATCGCTACAACGTGTTCAGATCATAGAGATACTACAGATAGAGGCAACAAGTCATAGGCCGTTGTGTAAGTGGGAACGTCCGTCTTAACTCCGGTACGAGGGAAAAAGACAGAGTATCAGAGGTTCTTTTTGTCGTTTTTTGTGTCTATAGCATGCGCGCTACTAGAGAAATTCAACCAGAACATTTGACTCTATCTCTCTCTCTTACAGGCTGACGGGCTCCGAGCTGGCTTCTTGCATCTATCTCTAGTATCTCTATGGTTCAGATGGCGTGCATGCTGAATACATTTGTTGTTAAATATCAGCGGCTAAATAAAACGCACGCACGCAGTGAAATGACAGCTTAAAATTTAACATACCTATGAAATTGAAAGTATTAGCATTTATAATATTATCAGTGCATTAGCCAGTTTTATGAGCAAAACCATGAATAGCGCAAATGAATTCTTGAATGATCCAAAAATTTTCAATAAAGAGTTGTTAACAGTAGTTGTTTAATTCTATAAATTCCCTAGGTGATAGATACTATTCGCCAACATCCTCTCCTTTCAAGGATGTTCTAAGAATCCTGAAAGTTTAAAAATTCAAAAACCCCGCGCTCTAAGCAATAGTTCATTCCTTCAGCCAAGGTAGGCGCTAGCGATATCCTTATACCATACTCGTTTAACACCAATAACACCTCTCTTATCTTTATTTCTCTATAAATCTAACCTCAAATTTGTTTTTGAGTTTGAGTATTTTGCATTTTAAAAAAATCTTCCACTCTCTAAAAATGAAGTTAACAAGCTGCCTTTTTTTAAGTACAGAATAAAAAAATTACACACCTGTGGGGGAAGTTTTTGCACATATAACCTGAAGATTTTGAAATTTTAGTGTGTATTTTCAATTTTCATCTAATAATGATAAACTTATATTTAACAAACGGAGAAATACTATTATACGACGTTGACGACTGGACCGTTTTGAGAAAAGAGTATCGAATAGTTGGAGAAGTAGTAGGAGATTCTTTACACATACCTTCATTGCCTCTTAAAATTCTTCCAGAAGAAGCCTGCTTACTGTTATCTAAGAATGTTGTGACTGTGCTGGAAGCTTGTAAAGAAGTGATTAAAACTGAAGATGATAAAAACCAGTTGGAAGAATATGAAACTCAATTATTGGCAGCTCAAATATCTGAATATCAAGAAACCCGAAGAGCACAAATTGAAAATATAGTTGATAGAATTATGTCTAAACCCAATGAAACTCGAACTAAAGAAGAAATTATAGAGGATCAGCTTAAAAGAACTCCTTCTGTAACTAAACATAATATGATTTGGCCAATTCACTTGTGTACATCTAATAATACGAATAAAAATCTAAAAACTCTTACTATAGATGATATTTTAAAATTAACAAGTAATTTAAAATGTGATATTTATTCGGACTTGTGGAATAAGGGTTATTATGTAACACAGGGGCATAAATTTGGTGGAGATTTCCTAGTTTATAATGGAGAACCTGTTTGTCATCATGCTATTTTTATAGTTAAATGTGTAGAATGTGAAGAAAACATTTCTCCATTGGAAATAATTGCCTTCGGTAGATTAGGAACTTCAGTGAAAAAAAGAGCTGTACTAGCATCACTAACAAATGGTGAAGTTTCTTATATTACAATCAACTGGATAGATTCTTAATGCAATCTTATATTTTTGTATCAAAAATAATATTGTTAATGAATAAAAACAGTTCAACTAAATAAACTATGTTTTTATTTTGTTTTATCTCAGTACAGTGGAGTAGAGGCACTAGTCAAATGGCCAGTATGCTCTCTCAAGTGTAATCCAATCAATTATGCTGTATCTGGGGAATATTAAATATCTATTAACTCAATAAGGGGGGCAATCATAAATAGAATATAAACTACTGGCAAAGGATTGTTTCTCAATATATTTTTGCTGAGAAATGTCACCAAATGAAAGAAAAAAAAAACGCCCGCAATAACGTATTGAAGCAAAAGGACACCGGCCGCCAGATAACAGGACACCATTTTGATCAAATACAGGGTGTTTCAAGAATATGGTACTACGCGCTTGCTTATTGGAGTTTTAGAAAATAAATACAGTTGATGTGAAGTTTTTTTTTAAAGATCTACCACTACTCTAATATACGGGAGCATTCTGTGTATAAATGTTTATCGGTATAAAAAATAAAAACAATGTAAGTGTTTATTTTTGACGCTATGTTAATAAATATACACAGAAGCCAGTCTTTCAAACGCTCATTTCACTGCGCGATATTATGTGTTGTAAAAAGGTGGGAAAATATCGCTTGGCAGTGTTATTAAACGTGACAAGAAACACCTTACACATATTTACCTTGAAAAAAGATGTAACTACCTACTACAACATGAATATTAATTGAAGAGCAGAAAACGTTCGACCAATTACAAAACTCGTTGAGAAAGTAGGGTAATATCTTTCAATCTTCGCAATAAAGTGTAAAATCCAGTTTCAAACAACATGATATCTCAAGATGTGCGGTTAGTATTTTTCAATTATTCAAGTTAAAGTCAAACTAAATTTTCACATAATTTTTTCTTAAATAAAATCTCTCGTTAAATTGATTCAATCTTAATATACAGTGTGTTTTTTATTGATAATCGTAGAGGACATAAATTAATAGAAGAAAACATTTTTAAATCATATTTTCCGAGTAAACTGATGAACTATCGACGTTGGGGTACAGATTAGATATAAAGGGGCTCCTACACTACTCACACTATTCGTTTAAAAATATCATTCCATTGTTTGTAGATACTTTTTTGATATTATTATATTATACCTACTTTATTGCCTAGCTATAGGTATATTTGCATGTTCGTTTAGTAACAAATTATGGAATATATATACAATTTTCGTTCCATTCCATATATTTGTAAATTGTTTTTTTTTATCACCAACCGTGCATTTTTATCTACAGTAATGTTCACAAAGCTAGGTATTCATTTATGACCCGTTTTAATAAATTGTTTCCTATTAATAAACACACTAAAACTCAATATCTCAGTAGGTACCTAGTTATAAAAGTTGTTGAAATGAACTATAATATAGTCGACGTCAAAGTTTTGTAATAACATGTTTTCATTTAAAATGACCATGTGAAGCAAAGAACAATAAATTGCAGCTTATTAAGTGATGCTTTTATATTTTTCATTAGATCAATATTAATTAATAAATAATATCTTAAAGTGTAATTGCTTGAAAGGACTTTGAATAATAATCCAATCAATGAAGTAAAAAATTTTCATGATATCGATGATTCCAAAAACCGGCAATTTTTCCAATAGGTATTAGGTTTATTTTGGTATCTCTTTGTCCCTTCACTAGGAGGTGCCCCCAACTGATGGCTCCTTCTAAGGTCCACACTTCCAAAGTATTATTGCATTTGACACACACCCTCCTTAACAAAATTTACTTTAAGTGTTGTCTAAAAACTTCATGAGCTCATGCATTTTCATATTTTGGAGAAAGAGCCCGACACCGAAGGTGGAGGGGTCTTTTAACAAATTATGAAAATGACGGAATGTAGTTTTTCCAAGACAACATGCTCGAATAAGTGCCGGATTAACCACGTAGCAATTGCTACGGGCCCCGCATATTTGATCTCAGGCTTTTTGTACTTGTCCTAACAGCGCCTTTATAGTTTTTTACTACAATATTAATTAACCACAAAATTGTAACCTATCGATAGCAAATGAACGTATTGAATTGTTTTTTTACCACTTTATACTTAACAACTCATAGCAGATCAAGGGCTCTTTGAAAGAATTTGCTACGGGCCCCGCGCCTGCTTAATCCGGCACTGGCTCGAATGCAAAATTATCTGGTTATTTTGAGGCACGAGTGTAATTCGAGGGTAATATTTCCCGAATACAAATAATATTAAATTCCTATTTCTTTTTTTTAATACAAAATATCCATTTTAAAACATAAACTGTCGCCACACGTATTGTCTGTTGCGTTTGGTGTTCGTTGATTCGCTTTTCATCACTTCATTTTCTATAATTTCCCAATAAATCCGAAACTAGGCATTTTTATAGTATATTAAGTATCAAGAACTGTAAGGATTGTTCACCGGTCGACAGCAATGTTTGTTGGAGACCGGTATTACCCTTAACGTTCGAAGTGCTTATACCATTTTTTGCGCGATCATATTGAAATATTCGAATTTCGAATAAAATAATTTAAATTTCTTCGAAATGAACGAAATGTCAAAAGTGACATTTATACTTCTCGATCAGTTTAAAATATAATTTGCATTTTGGTGAAATTGTTTTCATGCTATATTTATTACTTTTTATCTTGTTCTGTTCGATTCTATTCATTAAAAAAATATAAATCTATTATTTAGGACCACTTAAATGTAAGTATATGTAGGGCTAAAACGTCGGTAAGTAATTTACTTACCGACGTCTGAACGGTAAGTACCTAAATCACTTACCGACGTGTTAGACTTAGAAACCAGTAAACACAACCTACCGACCTGACAACCGATGCTGTAAATAAACGAAAAAGATCGATCGCGCAAATATAGTTATTTATGATATGAGTGTTAAAAGTGAGGTTTTATTTTGTGAGTGAAAACGTTTGTGAAATGAGCGGAGCGAATTGAACAATTTCACGAACAAAATAAAATCACTTTTAACACAAATACCATACAATGTTTTTTGTACAACTTCCCTATTTTGATAATGAAACGAGCGAATTTGCAATGACAATAAATTCAAAATGCATTTTAGTATTCAAATAATCAAAAGATTGTTGTGAATGGCAGACGTTTACATAGCAGCGTGCTAAAAATATTTTTAACACTAGTGTAAACAATCGTTTTTAACATTGTTTGCTATCATTAACTGTCTTATTAATAAAAATTTCTTGCTCCGCCCTTACTCCTAGATTAGTCAGAGACTAGTTACTCTGAGACTAGCGTAGGTTTAAAGAAGTGTTACAATTGCTATTAATAAACTCCGACTAAGGAGGTAATAGTTACTCTTTCCTTATTACTGGGTTTTGACATGCCTTAAGGAAGATTCACAGTTGTATGGTAGGAATTGACCAATAAAGTGACGTTATGGTGACATCTGTTCTGTTTTTTATTGTGACATGTGTCAGTGCTCTGTTCATTCATTTCAAAAATAGTTATCTAATAATTATCTCTCAGTTTGTATTTTGTGTTCAAAGACATATCTCCGAATTTTCTTCACGTTTTTTATTGTTAATACCTAGTTATATAATATATTTAGTAGGAGTTCTGTTGAAAACTCACTCTTACTCAAATTGAAGGAATCAAAAAAAGGCGTGCTGAGGAGAAACTCCAGATTACTATACAACGCAAAGAACATAAAAAATTTTTGCAACAAAAAGAAAAGGAAAAATTGAATAAAAACTGACAAAAAATTTTATTTTCAATTTTATAGCTTTCAATTTCTCTTCTAACAATGTTTTTAAGGGATTAGCCCGAATTTTATAAAATTTAATTTTTCTGATCGGACGAATATTTTCTGCTTCTTCCAATTCTTCCAGCTTTCTCAAATCTTCCAAATAATAATCCCTTACTTCCATCGCAAAATAATTACTACTCACTGAACCAAAGCAAATACTTAATAAATATACATAATTGATAAAAATAAACTGAATAATAATACGAACTGATAATGCAAAAACGACAAACTAAATTTCGAATTAGGATATGACATTTATATAACATGACAGTTCAACAAAACTAAGGTTATTCCGAGGTTATTCCGAGCTTAAACTACCTATTTCCATGGATTAAAATTATTACCAAAGTTAGTCCCAGACTAACCTCGGAGTAGCCTATTCCTTGTCTAATATGAGTTTATTAATAGCGTATCTGTCAAACTGATGGTTTAAGCATGGAATAAAGTTAGTCTCAGGTTACTCCGTGTTTATTAATAAGACCGTAAAAGTGTCACTTTTAATGACAGTTGTACAAAAAATTATTTTTTGACTTTACTTGTCAAACTGATTTCATTTTTAATTATCATGGATCCACAATGGGATTGCCGTGGATACGTAAACAATGCATTTATCGCAGTGCTCTTTCGGTTTCTACAGTGCAGTTACCGCTGTATGGGATTTTTTACACATGAGAGAAATATTCGAATTAACTGCGGCCTACAATTTATTGTACTTCCTTGACTAGATTATTGTTTCTAATAGAAATTTAATGTTTTGGAAAACATCAATAAAAAGACTTTTCTCAATCAATCATAATATATTATTGTTTCTCAGTGAAATCGTCAAAAATATTATTTCAGTCTCCATATAATCATCTTAAAATTGATTGTGGACATCATAATTGTTATCAATATAAATGAGGACAATAATTCCAAGATATATTATTTTAACTTTAGGTACATAATAAGTTGTTTAGTAGGCACGAAGAAGTTGTTGATGAGTGTGAACGTTATTTATAAGTAATATTCATCGTTATGGAACAGTAAGTTGATTTTTTTAGTTTGATATAGTTTGTTTTTGTGTTCTCTTTTCGCTACTACTAGTGCTAGAATTTCCAAATTATTAATATGAAATTTTGTTTTCGTTTTAATACATTTTATTGTCCTTCGTTACTTATTTTTTGAGATATTATTGCCTAGCTATAACTATTGTATATATACAAAGTGTTATTTATAAGATTTTTAAGCATAACCATCCATTTTTTCATCAAGCCAGAGTGAATTTAAGAAAATTAAAAGTGCATTTGAACTTATTTTCCAAAAAAAGTTAGTTCACGTTTGACAGTTTTGTACAGGAATCCCCAGTTAACCAGGCGACGTGATTCCGACGCCAGTTTAACGTTATTTAATCACCAACATGACGTGAATATGACGTCGTTAGTTCGTGACAATGTCCCTATGTCGCATCTTATAAATAACACTGTGTAGATGTATTTATATGAAAAATTTAAAAAGACCAACAAGTTTACACGTAAAATAAGATTATTTTCAAATTTTTAATGATTTAATTGTGTTGAGGTAGGTGTATCAAAATAAATAAGTAGGAGCTCGCAATTCAGACGCTGTTAGTATCATAAATGATTGTATAATAAAAAAACACAGACTTGTTATTTAGATAAACCAAAGTACGAAAAATAACACTATTTGTCGATAATAAAATTAATAAATATTAATTAATTTTTACCACAAATGTTGTCTGTTGACCTCATGACCTCAATTTTTTATGGTTTCCAAATATTTCCTAATTCTTATTATATGACTTAGATAAATGTATAGAAACCAAATTTTCTTAATCTTACGTTTACCCTATACCTCGATGAGTCGCAGCAACAAACTATCGATATGCTGATTGTACTTTTTCTCGCAGCGATTTGATGCAACGTAGAAAATGAACTTAGACATTTGAAGTTGAATTTCCGTCATGATGAAACACTATTTCAATTTTTTAGTAGTTTAATGCAATTTGTTAGGCCTTCCGGTACATTCCAAATAATTCAATTAACGAAACAATATATAGGGTTGTTAAAAAAAAAACGGAATTTCCTTTTTTATTGATATTTTTTTTATTTATAGGTCGATGTTATTGATGTCGGTTTTGTTCAAAAGATAATTGATCAAGACACACTACAAATCTAATATTTCGCGTTTTGTTTAAAAAAACAAAATGGCGGACACATCCAAACTTTACCAAACTTTAAAACTGACTGGAAATTTTTTGTTTCGCACTGTATATGTTTGCGAAATATTTTACGAAAGTTCAGACATTTGTGAATGTAACGAGAGGTCAAACATAGAAATCGGTCAAAAATTGTCTGATGTATGGCTCGAAAAAAACAAGTATGTTATTTTGTTGGACCAAAAATAAAACTACCGTTTGCCCTAAATGTCTATATTCTCATGACTCTGAAGTAATGTCCAGTCAGTTTTAAAGTTTGGTAAAGTTTGGATGTGTCCGCCATTTTGTTTTTTTAAGCAAAACGCGAAATATTAGATTAGTAGTGTGTCTTGATCAATTATCTTTTGAACAAAACCGTCATCAATAAAATCGACCTATAAATAAAAAAAATATCAATAAAAAAGGAAATTCCGGTTTTTTTTGGACAACCCTATATTTACGATATTATAAAGAAACAATAATTGTAAATATTGTTATAAAATTCTTGGGAGACATTGAAGATTAAAATTTAATAAACTCATAAAAATTAATTCCGTTCTAGATAATGTTTATAATATTAAAATAAATATAAACAACATCAAGCTAATTGTTAAACATTAATTCCGTATTGTATTTATCGTGAAACTAGTAAATCATGCTCAATCGTATATATTATAGTAGATAATAGTTAATTGACTTGACATGATTTATATTCAACTGATCCCCAGTTTTACGAACTGACACAATGCAATTCTCGTCAAAATAAGGCTTCAAACGATATTTAAGGAGTTTTCTTTCAACCTTTTACTTTAATTTTATGCTTTTTATATATTTTATTCTACTTTGAGTATTTATATAATTTTTTAAAGCTAAAATTACAAACCAACTGACAAGTTGACACTAATGACAGTTGTCCTGAGGAAAAACAATCATCTTAGATTTGTAATTTGGTTGTTTTGTATTGATTTAATGATTTTTTCATTGTAAACAGTCAGATATATCTTTTAAAATACCTAAAACGAATAAAACAATGTGTCACAAAGCAAAAAATATAAATTAAACAAAAGTGTGGTTAGACTCGATCCGCATGATGGCGCTAACGGCATCGATGAAGTGACAGCTGCGACTGACAGTCTACTTGATAGCACGACAGAGACGGCAATAAATTCATAGGGAAGAGTCAAAAGATTAAAAAAGGAAAGATAATATACTTTTGCTCACCTTCTGACTTCACTTTGCAGGCATACCTACTTTATGGACATATTTGATATTGTTTGAAGATATAGATACTGATTTATTTACTTAAAACTATTTGTACTTCATATTTTATAAGTAGATGATAATTTTATAGAACTCCCAACGATGTTAAGCCAACTTACAGCACTTTCAGAAGAAGTCTTCCTCAAATACTTGCAGTATGCGTGAAGAACTGCCTTCTACTTGTACACGGGATGAGTCTGGGCTTTCCAACCATTTTAATACCTGGAGTTTCAGGACGCGATCCCTCAGAACGCATTCTAATGGGACAGGATGAAATATCATGGATAAGTTAGTATTTATTATACCATTATCATTACAGAGCATTTCCACCATATTTTCTCTTATTTTTTTCGCAAGTGACAAGAATTCCTTATCAATAACCCTATCCTTTCTATCATCTACTCGATTTCCATGTCTTCATATGGGGCATGTCTACGACAGTTGACAGTTGACAATACCCCGGTGGTAAATCAATAAACAATAGCAGAGCCACCTATACACGTTTACACGTAAGTATAGGTGGCTCTGACAATAGACACGATGAAAAATTATCAAACAACTATTAACCTATATTATATATTATTGAACTTGCAAGCTCAACAATTAAAATAACTTTAAAAGTACACTAAACCAAAACTAACTGAGCTCAAACACGATCTATCATTATAAATCAGCATAACCTCACTATTAAGTACCACGTATTCTGAACGCTTTGTTTATTGTTTTACCACCGGGCTGTTGTCAAAATAGTTTGTGACGTCACGTGGACATGCCCTATAGCTCTTTATACATCATACCGTCAGTCTGCTGTTGAGCGCAAGTCCTCTGGTAAATCTATTATTTGATTTGCTAGATATGTAGACATGAAGTGGCCGTAGGTTCAGTAAGACACTTTTGTTTAGATTGCCACAATCTGCAGAGCCTTTGGCTACCTTACCACAGAGCCATAGATGTATATATATATATATATATATATATATATATATATATATATAGTACAGTGTGTAAAAGCCAAATGGAATAAATTCATTATTTCGGTTACT
>CAJUYG010000016.1:576013-613278 GCA_910591675.1 Galerucella calmariensis | reverse complement strand
AGTAACCGAAATAATGAATTTATTCCATTTGGCTTTTACACACTGTATATATATATATATATCCACCTTTCTCAACTTAGCACCACATTTTGAATGCTTAGTTATCCACTCTTCCCACGTTCAACTGCCTTACAATTTGGTGCTTCACATGTATTGTCTTTTGAAGTGAAACTGTTTTAATTATTATCAGACTTTGTTTGCAGGTTCTGTGAATTTAATATGTGTTCCATTAGGCTGCATTTTTTCCGGGTCCATTACCCAAGCAATTGGTAGAAAACGAGCTATGCAATTCATCAATATTCCATTCATCACAGCCTGGATGATTTTTACTTTTTCTACAAGCCCGTGGCAAATATTTTTGGCACTTTGTATATTGGGATTCAGCGGTGGATTGCTGGAAGCTCCTGTAAGTCAAGAAATATAATAGTATATTATACACCAAGATGGTGGACATCTTAGAACAGTTGTATGACTAACAATATTTTCACGGGCAATTTGACGTGTACTTGAAGTTGGATTCTCTTCGACACTTAACAAAATATCCACTTTCACATCATCTTCAACGAAGTGTGGTTTTCTTTTCAATGGTTTGACATGTCCAAGTTCTCTTAATTGTGCATGAATTTTAGACACAGTACTTTGTGAAATATTAGGAAATCGGGGATACCTGTGATTAAATAAGTTTGCCACTTCAACTTGACTTCTACAGTTATCCCCGTAACCGATCATCATTAAAATCTCAATTCGGTGAGTCTCAGTTAAATATTTCATTACTATGTCGACAAGGAAAGAGTGTTTGACAAAGATTTCACTTTTTCGGTATAAACTGTCAACACATCAACAATTAACAGAATAGAAAACAATCCACATTATTTACCGATTTAAAACAATCCACATTATTTACCGATTTTGTCTAATTATTGGCGTTTTTAGGCAATTTTCAGTATTTATGATAAAATTCATGGGCGTAGCAGGTTTTGTTTAATACACAAATACGTGTAATAATTAGTTAGTTTAGATTTTTGATAAATCCATATTTAGCTAATTTAAAAAAGTACCAATATTTCAAGTGTAATAAATTATTAATTTTAAAATTTCACCCTGTATAATTCATAATTGACCATACATTATTTAGTTTGTTAGAATCGGTTCATTAAGAGGATTTCAAAAATATGCAAATATCCGACTATGGCATACTTGCGTGAATCACCCTGTACATTTACATGTATATTTACATAACGCACAACTCAATTCAAAAGTTGACGTGTCTCGGCATTTTTTATAATTTTCCAAAATAATAACATAAAGAATTTTATTTCATAAGTGGTTTCCACACTGTATGTTTTACATTGGTATTAATTTTTTGCAGGTATTAACTTACGTTGCCGAAATAACCCAACCGCATCTACGAGGCATTTTATCTTCCACCAGTACTATGTCAGTGACGTTAGGCATGTTATGTCAATTCGTACTGGGATCATTCGTCAATTGGCGCACAGTTACACTTATCAATTGCAGCATACCGATATTAGCGTTTGTTTTGTTATCCTTTGTACCGGAAACTCCTGTATGGCTTTTATCTAAAAACAGACAAGACGACGCTAAAAAAAGTATAGCTTGGTTAAGAGGCTGGACCTCCGTGGACGACATTCAAGACGAGTTCCAAGAGTTGTATAAACAAATAAATATCAACCAAGACATCGATACCAGTTTCCGAACAAAAATTAAAAATTTGAAGATATTTATGAAAAGAAGTTTCATACATCCTTGCTTACTAATATCGTTTGTTTTTGTTTTGGGGAGTTTTAATGGATACAGTCCATTTCAAGTGTATGCTATTAAGATTTTTGATGTTATGAAAGTGCCTCTTGATTCTTATCATTCCACGATTATTGTAGGTGCGCTGCAGCTAGCTGGAGCTATAGTTTGTGTAACTTCTATTAGTTTTTTGGGAAAGCGCAAGTTGAACTTCATTTTCCTATCAATGACGGGAGTTTGTTGCATAGTTGTAGCTACTTATGCTTATTATAATAATATAAATCATTTCGATAATATGGATGCTTTTAATAAAACAATTAATAATACTGGTAAGGGTTATGCGCATAGTTGGGTACCAGCTGTTTTTCTGGTACTATTCGGGTTCTTTTCCTATGGAGGGATAAAGGTATTACCGTTTATTCTTATTGGAGAAATATTTGCTGTGGAAATTCGGGCGTTTTCTTCTGGATTTTCCGCTGGGATTGGATACGTTTTCGGGTTTTTGGCGAATAAAACTTTTTTGTCGATGGTGACGCAGTTTGGACTTCCTGCTGTGTTTTGGTTTTATGGAGCTGTTGGAATTTTAGGTACTGTTGCACTGTATTTTGTTCTACCAGAAACAGAAGGAAAAACTTTGTACGAAATTAGTGAACACTTTGCTGGAAGATCTCAATTGGGAAATAGCGTTAGAAGAAAAAGTAAAAATATATCTCAAATTTGTAGTGGAGTTCAAAATAATGCTTTTGTTGCAGATGAAAAAATTGAAAGTATTTTATAGAATTTTGTACAAATAAATTTTTTTTATTTTATGGATTTTTTTATTTATTGGATAATTTTGTAAATATATTTTTGAGAATTTTTCAACAAGATCGAAATCTTTTTGTGGTTAAGTACCCTTTCGCAAGTCGAAAACCACAAGCTCCCATACTTAATCGAGTCCCAAGGAAATTTTGAAATTTTAAGGTTTTTTTGGTTAATTTTTGAAGCGACAGGGGTGCGTTCACATCATAGAGATAGTAATAATATCTCTATGGTTCACATACTTACTCCCAGAGTTAAAGATTAACTCAGTATCGTTTATTTACTTACTCTAGATAATGGATCAGCCATACATATAAACCACGTGACTTAACTCTCGCGTAACTCTAGATGTAACTCGGAGTAAGTTGACGAACACGCCCCTGGTATTTCAATGAAATAGAATACAGCATAATATGGACACTAGATATAAAGGAGCACAAACTCTGTATATAAAAGGTGTCCGAAGAAAGGTGGCGCTACTATAGTCAATTGGTCAAAAATTTAAAAGGATTAGTTTATGTTACAGCTCCTAATGATGTAGATGATTTAAAAACAGAATCAGAGCAGCTTGACAATCTGTTACACTAGAAAGTATTGAAGCAGCATGTACAAGAAATTTACTCAGTAGATTTTATCGGGTTTGAAACCTCCCGAAATCTTCAAAAGCAAAATAAACTTTTCGGAAGAGGTGAAATACCTTGGTATTACCCTCGACAGGAAACTAACATGGAACTCTCATCTACACAGCGGAGCAAAAAGAGCATAGGTATGTGGCTTATGAGCAGTGTCGGAGGACAGTGGGACGCACATGGGGTCTGTCACCCCGTGTGGTCACCTGGATTTACACTGCAATAATAAGACCCATGTTAACGTATGGAGCAATTGCATGGGGACCGAATGTTCTACAAGCAACGGCCATCCAAAAATTATATCAAATACAGCGAATGGCTTGTTTACACATCACAGGAGCCATGAGAACAACACCAACCGCAGCAATGGAACTATTTACTGGTCTGACCCCTCTGGACCTGTAGGTCAAGGAGGTTGCGTTAATGGCCATGGTACGATTGCACACGGCTGGTGTAAACCCCGAAGTAGGAGTGGGCCAATTGAGGATAAGCCTATGGCAGGAAGCGCTCACTGCGCTACCTCTGCTGCAGGCAGCCAACGATGCAATTGAACCCAGGTTTTTGTTTAACAAACCCTACAAAATTCAAATAAAACGGAACTCAGAGCCAGATGCTGCAAATGCAATACGCATATATACAGATGGTTCAAAAATGAAAGAAGGCTCAGGATGTGGAGTTTACTCGAGAGCACTAAGCCTAAATATTAAATGGGGAATGTGAAACAATACCAGCGTGGTTCAAACAGAGCTGGCTGGTATCTCAATTGCCACAAAAGAATTAACCAGAAGAGGAATTTCTGGCAAAACCATAATAATCTGCACTGATAGTAGACAAGCCCTATTAGCCTTGAACAGACAACGTGTTATATCGAGGCTAGTACTAGAGTGCCACCAAGATTTAGCTGACGCCTCGGCAGATAACAATATTATCCTGAGGTGGGTTAAAGGGCACGACAGGAGTAGAGGAAATCGCATTGCTGATTCTTTAGCCAGGGAAGCCGCTGGACTAAAAATTCTAGGACCCAGTGACACCTACAACTTCGACAATTGCGGAACTAGCCAAACGTTAGACCCATGCTCAATCCCTTGAGATGGGATGGAATCAAAGTATGCAGTCTTGCCAGGATTACCCTGGGCGACCCTGGGAAGCTGGCGCCGAAGAAATATTTGGCGATGACCAGGAAAAACCTACGTTTAACAGTAGGATTTCTGACGTCACTGTCAACTAAGGAAACACCTCCATACCACAGCCTAATAAACACACAGCCCGGACACTTAACGTCGGCACTTTGATATTATTTAGTGAAAATCTGTGACCTCGAGGACGCCATTTGGGTGTAAATCTCAGAGTTGGCTATAGGTTTATTTTAGTACCGCTGGCAGGGCCGTACTTAAAAATTTAAAGTAAATATGAGAGTATTATGTTTACTCAATTTTACATAGATAATTATAAATATAGAATATAGGCAAGCTGAAATATTCATATTCATTATTTAGCTAGGTATATCACCGCGTTGGGAAGTAGGTAGTTCGATTAGAAAGAAAATCAAATAACTTGAGAGATCAAACGTTAAAAAACAATACTAACATTACAAATACAAAAAGTAAATACAATAACACAAACCTATACATTTAAACAATAATTGTTCTAAGTGACTCAATAAATTTGTAACTTGAAGTATTTACACAAATATATACTTCCACCTATTGACTACGCCATATTATCAATTTATTACGAATACTTTTTTGATCTTTAAAATTATTATTGATATGTTTTAAAGTATAATACAGTCGTATGCGTAAGTAAAATTTTAATACAAACTCTTTGGGAAATTTCTCACAAGGATGCGTAAGATTTAGCCTTTGTACAAGTTGGAAAAGATTATTGCAAATGTTGGTCCTTGCTATAAGACAGTGGAAATTTGTCTTAAAAATTTGTTCAACATTCGCAATAAAATCCACAAAAGAAAAATTCAGAATTAATATAAAAATCTCAACGACACTATAACTAACTAAAATTAGAAAAAGAACCGTTTTAACACTAAAAAATCAAATACTCAAACTAATCTGAATTTTTATACTTACCAATTAAAAAACACCCAAGTACGTACGACTATGGATACGACTAGCTCCTTCTGCATGCTCGTCACTGATCTGAGAGGTTTTACACCACGGGGCGTGTATGCGCGAATAGCTGCGCATTCTGTTCCCGCCAAGTGAGTGTCTCTGCTGTTTATTATGCTGTGTCCATACTATGGGGCTAATGGACATACCTCTAAGCAGGATGTGTGAACAGGAAGATGAAACTGTCAGGCATGTCTTATGCGAGTGTCCAGAGTTATCGTCAATAAGAGAGTGTGTGTTCGGTGAGTCTTGGCCTACACCTGACAATATAAAGGAGATGTCTCCTAGTGACCTGTCCACCTTCCTGAGAAGGACAGGATGGACAATGACTTAGGAGGACAACTCCTCGGGAGGATGTACAATGGGTCACATGTAACCTAAGTGCTGTGAGCCTACACACTCACCCTCCCTACCCTACAGATACAGATACTCAGTAGATTTGAATGTTGCATTGATGAAGGTGGACATCAATTGGAGCATCAACTGTAGTAAAAGTGTTATTGTATTCCAATTCTTTTTGTTTTTTTAACTCTCTTTGTTTTTCAAATAAAAAAATTAAAAAATTATTTTGTCGTTTCTAAGTACCTAACACAAAAAAATAGGTATCGCCGAATTAGTATAAGAGAGGCCTTTAGAGCAGTGGAACAATATACCTACAGGTTGTCTCATTGAAATTTCTAAAAATTATACCACGTGATCCGAAACGTGACATTGTAGCAAAGTAGCTGATTGCTTAAAATGTGTGATACTACGTACGGTTTATAACTGCCAAATATCAATATTGTAGTTCAAATAGTTCTCGAGATATATACTGGCCAAAACCTCGTGGGACACCCTCTGTATATGGTCAGAACCAATATGAATTTTTGTTCCAAGAAAGACAAATTCAACAAACTGTGATTGGCTCAGTTGTCATTATGTCCTATAAATGATTATCATCACTCATAAAACAAACTATGAAGAGGACTCAAGAAGAGATCTGCTCGTTTGTGTTGTAAATGGATTGCAGACAAGGACCAAAAATTCTAAAAGTCATTTTTATAATCGTATGTAATTTGCGTTTCTAAGGACAACTTATATTATGGCTCAATTAGATCCGGCTTATTAGTTAAATATACAGAAACATAATGAAAACGAAGCGAAGTAATGCTTAGTAAGTAACTCTTATTTTTTTTGCAAATCGTTTCAGAGGGGACAATTGAATTGACAGGAGACAACCCTCTCACAAGGTGAAATTTTTGTCAAAAATTGCAGAACACCTTAAAATTTTCACCATGAAGCCGCCACTACGCTGTTGCATGATTCGACAAGTATTTGGTCGTCCACTTTTGGGTGTTTCTAGCGTTTACTGACTACGAAGTTTTTAAACTAGTTCAGCAGAATGAAAAATCGTTTAATTTCAATATATTATTTAATTTAGATAGAAAAATTAATACTTTAATCAAAATATTGTATAAAATAATAATATTAAATGCGATCCCATTTCACTGGCATCAACAGAAGCCAGTCAAAATTTAAAGCAATCGTAAAATTATAAATATCCAAAGATATTTAAATCTTTAACAAGTTAAAGAGTGAAAATAATCTCCAGTCAATGTAGGAATACTTGAAAATTTTCAATAAAAAATGTTTGAAAGTAACATTTTTATGTTATTCTGAGATCATGGCTTTAAATACTAAGAGCGACAGTAGAGGGAACCACAAAATTTGTAGCCAGTATATGCCTGTGCTCCTATGAACAGTCGGTAGAGGTTAGCAGCAAGCGGACTGTAGATGCTGGTTTCAACTGAAATGGAGACACTTTTTTGTTCAGCTACCCATAATAGTTAATAAAAATGACAATGTAGGCCATTTGATATGGTGATATTTTCACAACAAAATCCAAACTAAGCTGGATTTGCACCGAACGTTTCATTATCGTTATTGTTTAAACTTGTTTTCTTACTACTAGGATTTGTATCAACGATTTCGTTATTGTTATTATTTAAACTGATTTTTTTAGAAATTGTTTCAGTTTCAACATTTTCTTCTGCCGGTGCTTGATATCGAGGAATTTTCAGCCTCAAAAGAAATCTGAAAAAAAGTAACAATAATTATAACCTCATTTAAAAACCAGGAGGAGTGATTTGAATTTAAGTTGGCAATTCTGTAGACCTCTGATTGGTCAGATTCAGCCCAGTTTCACAAAACACTTTTTAATATTGACATCAGCTGATAGTTTTCATTTTTGATAGTTCTGACAGATAAATAAATAAATATTGGATGAAAAACCAAAAATATTCTGAAGCAGTGGATACATTATTACTTTACATTTTTTTTAAAGTAGTAAAGTCGGTTTAGCGAGTATTAAGGGAATACTGAAGTAGAGGAACATTATATAGTGCAGAAAATATTGGTGGAATAACTTTTGAAAAATTGTGATGAGTGAATAAAAAATGTCGTTCGAAGAACAATAATGTTATCTGTGCTGGACAAAATTCTGCAAGCTTCAAAGAAACGTTCAGACTTTCTTGAAACAAATTAAATTTATCTGTGTCACCTTTTGACGTGTCAAATGTGGGTACTATTTATTTGTTATATAGGTACATATTTGGGAAGAAATCGTCAAAATTCATCGGAAGAACATGCCATGGAAGATATAAAACAATATAGAAAAGAATGGGTTTGGTAGAAAATACATTATTGGTTTTTGAAGTTAAAAAGAAGGAAGAAGGTATCTCAGAAGTATTTGAAAAGTGGTTCATTAGACTAATCCGGCAACAAAAAAATAACTGTTGGTAATGTTTAAATTAATACTGCATATTGCTCTACAATGCTATTAATTTTGTAGTATTGTTATTGCAAGAACATATTATCAATTGTCATATTATTTTCAATTTAATTGTAATAAATATAATTAAAGTAACTTGACTATCTGTAATTCTCCACCATGAACAATGACCATAATCTGTTTGTTGTCAATGTGAATCTGAATCTTCTTATGTTTGAATAAGAAACGAAACAGGAAAAAGTCTTACATTTTGTTTAATGCGTAGTTTTATCTGGAAAATATACTGCAGATCAGAGGAGAAATCGACTTATGACTAATGTCTTTGCTATCAAGGCATATTTAATATATTTGGAACACGACTGGTGACTACGTTTTCGGAACACACCCTTTAGTAACTAATCTGGTAACTGTTAGTGGTGTGAGTAAGGCTTTTCAAATTACTCCTCCTGGTTTGTAAATGAACTTATAGGTATATTAAACTAACTTTAGCCCTCCGCTTCTGTTCAGGATTTCCACCCTCCATGCCCTGCACTAGTTGATTAAAACATGTATTTCTATTTAAGAAATTTTTTCAACTTCCCCACACTTTTTTTGTTAAATAAATACTTACAGTATAATTATAACTACCACAGCGTTGAAACCAAATGAAACGAAGTTGAAAATACCACTATCGATATTAATGGTAGCGCTGTAAATGTTGGTATAAACGAGACTAGCTAGTAAACTGTTTAAATTGCTAAGAATACCCTCAATAGCTAGTAGCTTTCCAATTTCATCCGGCGCTATTAGGTACGTAATCAAAGTTCTCCACATTAATCCAGAGAGACCACCAAAAACATTAATAACGTAACCTGGAAAATGAGGAAACATATTTCAGTTATACTGCTACAGTCAGTTCAATTTATATCCATGTTACCGTTAAAGTATAAAATCCGTTATTTTTTAGAATACCTAGTTATTCCATGAAATACCTAATCGTGTCCGTTAAAATGTAAAACTCTTTTGCATTTTATGGTTTAACTGGTTATTTCATAGAATAACGATCTGCAGCCAGTTAAAGTGTGAAATAATCTATAGGTATCATATATCTCGCACGACAAATACATTTACCTTCCACCTCTACTGCATTTATGAACTAGTCCAGGCAATAGGAGAAGAACTTGTTGATCGTGTAAAACCAGTGTGTCAACAAAAAATGCTTTTGTTTCAGAAATAATATTCTTTGTAATTCCAAGTGTCCTTTTAGTAATCCTTGTAACACATTTTATGATGCGTTTCTATAAATACCATAAATTAGATAAATTGCTTCTTTTTTTCATTTTAATTGTTTATCATTAGTTTAATTTCAACTGTCTCTCATTTGTTAATTTATAGAATAGCCTACTTATCATTATATTATAATTAATAACATATTACACACTTTAACGGACACGATCAGTTATTTCATGAAATAACTAGACATTCTATGAAATAACTGCGTTATATATTTTAACGGTAATATCTATATATCGTTATTGCTTAAAATATCTGGAGGTGTACTTACTTGCATAAATATAATAATCATTTGTAGCTATACCCCAGAGTAAATTTCCAATTGTTGCAGCTATAGTAGCGAACAGAGCCAAATGTAGTTCTTTAAATTTAAAAGTTTTGTACAAAACCAATGTTCCTAGAAGGGTACCTACAAGAGTTGAAACACTCGTGAAACTACGGACGGTGTTTAGTTTGGTCAATGTCCAATTGAGTTTATTTCTCAAAAATAGAGAAGCGACAGACGCTGCTCCGGTAGGAAATGCCAATATTAATTGTACAACCATGATTGTTATAAGGAATGCTCTAACGTTGTTTTCACGTTTTCTGAATACGTCCTTTACTATACCTACAATCCCAATGTTGTTCAACAAATCTCCAACTCTAGGAACCTGAAAAATGTCAATAGTTTTTGGTGAAATATAAAAGAGCTCTTATATCTTACATCTTTTGAATATTTTACTTACTTTATTAGAATCTTCTTTTTTTACTGACTCTGGTATGAAGAGCAATGTATAAAAGAAACAAATTATTTGTAGACTTGTTGCTAAAATGAAAATCATTTGATAATTAGTTGCGTATAAAAGAGGTGCTGACACAAGACTTCCAACAAATGATGTGAATCCAAGAATTACATCATAAATGGAAAATCTGTAACAAAAAAAAAAGATGCCGATATTTAGAGGATCGAAGAATATTTGTTGATATTCAGTGCAGGTCATGGAGGTGAAAGAGAGAGGAGGGAAGGTAAGCGTGTAGTGATTTAACCAACTTTCGACGGAATGAGAAGCCACATTAGTGACATTAGTCATCAATTCTTGTGTCAATATAGATAACCTTAATATACTGAAATGTGTCAAATTGAAAGGCCACGTTGAAAAAATAGTGATTTTCAATATTAGAAAGAATACTTATGAGTATTAGTATGAATTTAAGTAGATATTGAGTTGTACAATAGTGTTTGGAGACTGCTTTTATCCCATATATACCACCTTAAAAAGATGCATAATTGAATAATTTAATGTACGCCTCTGGTTTGTTTACGTTTCAACGGAAGTTGGCCATATTGAGAAGCCACTTTGGTCGATGATTCTTTATACTGTTATGTTCTCTCCTATCTCTTCTACCTCCATGGTGCAGGTGCAGTTCTGGTTATGTTTATGTCAATTACATTTCCACAAGTGCCCTTTTAAAAAGGTTTTAAAGCCATTCGCTTTTAAAGTAGTTTTAAAAGTGTCAGTACATGCCCAAATACAATTGTGTTAATTGCTGACAAACTAGGTATAAATGGATGAATGTTTTAATAGTTACCACAAGAGTATTTTTAAAGGCAATTTTAAAACTTTAACGTCATGATATAGAGCCTAATAAAACCAAACAATCTGCAAGTCGTTAATAAAACTAACTAGTTTTAAAGTTGCTTAAAACCAAGCCATTTTTAAGCCACAATAAGGCAAATGGTATTTTAAGACTAAATAAAATCTTATTATAAAATATTCTTTTTCTACTACCGTGTGTAAAGTACGTACTTTAGACACATTTTCGAGTGCGTAAAACTTTATTTTACGCACTAGTGCGTAAAGAGATTCACTTTACGCACTAGTGCGTAAAGAAAAAATTCCAATATGTACATATGTAGTTATAGATATCTAGTCTTATAAAAAAATAGGTATAATAAACGGATATTAAATCTAAGTTTTTTTCATAAATTGGAGATAGAAACCTATAGAATTTGGTAAACTAACCTAATAATTATTGTTAAATAATTATTGAGTACTGGAAATAATACGGAAAATAGGCATAAGTTGGCGGTGAGTGACTGACATTTCTTTGTGAATTGAATCTGACATTTAAAATTTAAATTGAGATCTTCCGACTATACCTAGGGTAAGCAATTGTGTTTTATATTTAAGAATTGAATATTTTTAGAAAACTATGATGTTATTTTAGATTATTATAAAAATAAGGATGGATTCCTCTGACGATCTCTCAGTTTACTTGGCAAATACACCACCAAATATATTAGATGTGGCACAGAATGCTGCGAATGATTTACTGCCCCAAAAATCCATGAGTATTTACGAAAAAAATATATCTTATTAGAAATTAATAATAGTGTTAAAGATTCTTCTAAAGAAAAATTTAACTTACTTTACGCACTAGTGCGTAAAGTATGTAAACTATTAAACTTTTGTATTTTAATTAAATATTCGCTAGTAGAAAAAATATTGTATGCAATTCGTGTGTAAAGACCTTTTTTTCGACTCATGTGATTTTGACAATATTCACATTCGTCAAAAAAGGCTACTTTACACACTAGTTACATAAATAACTATAATAGACACATCCACACCAAAGTAACCTTAAAACCAGTGTATTTTCATTTACCATGGTAAAACTGTTTTAAAACTCAATTGAATCCAAAATGTTTTTATTGTGCTACTTGGGTAACTCAAAAAATATTTGATACATCAAGCATTTTGAAAATAGGAAACCTACATTTCCAAGATTATATTTTTAATGACACTTTTCAAACTATTTTAAATACGTACCTAATAGCTCTATCCTCAGTCGTTGAACTATCAACTAGATAAGCGGAAATAACCATATACAATGATGTGAATCCACCTGTGATCAAAGATGGTATGGAAGTAAGTATAAACCACCATGGAGAAGCGTATTCAAAATGTATAACCATAGTATCACCAAATGTTGTAGCTATAATACCTGGAAAATCGGTTAATTGGTTCAAATCTTAAGATTCTCAGTTGTGAGCGATACATTTTCCTTAGATTGTATTTGATTTCTTTATATGGGTGTTCAATTTTGAATTTGGCGTATAGAAAATATGGACAAAGCTAAGTAAACCAATAAAACAACAAAAAATATTAGATAGCCGAACAAAAAAATTTTTGCATATCATGAAATTGTTTTATGCTGTGAAATAGATATAACCTTATTCTGTTTGGTTGCCTGTATCACTGGGTGGTTTATACTAACAGCTTACTTAAAACATCAATTAATTTTGTGTATTTATACAAATAAAGTTAGTTATACCTATTAAAGTGAGGAGCAAAAATGGCTTCCTTCCGAATTTGTCCGACCATGTTCCCACATACATATTAAAAATCATTGACAATAATGTTTTAATTACAGTCTGCACCATATGGATCTTGTTAACTGTAGGTTGAACTAATGGTTCTAAATGTTTTGTTACATTATTCACTTTATTTCCTAATTGAGCACAGTCTTCTTTGTTGTAGTCTAATAAGGCATAGCACGTTCTGTATATGTTGAGATTCGTATATACAGATCCTAGAAAATAAATACATCCATTATTAAACATCATGGTGGTCATAGGAAGAGTCATATCCACCAAGATATTTTACACCGTGGGTGCTGGTAAGTAGAGAGCTGACAACTCAATAAATACTAATGAAAGGAAAAATAAAGTTGAAATCGAAAGACCGCGCCCATTTTAAATCAGTTAATTCTGAAAGTCGTACAATTTTTATTATATTTAACATAGGAAGCTTTAAGTTTTTATTTTTTGATGAAATTGTATTTTAAATATTAAATTGTACTTTTAAATACTCACCTACCTATACCAAATCATTCTGGACTATCAATATTTACTTACTATCAAAACAAATATTATAAAAAATTCCGAGGAGTGTGAAACTATTCGCCAAAGGTACCGCAAAAAATATGTGCGAATATTTTACACCACAACGGGTGTTACAAAAATACCAAAGCTTTCCAATTGTTTATAAATAAATTCTATGAATACATTTCAATTAAAAATACAGCGAGAATTATCATCAATACTTTTTTTTGTTTTTTAATATTACCTTCTAAAATCATACTGAATCCACCAAACAGAAGAATCACTTCCACGGTAAAAAATTTAGTCCATGCCATGCTCTCAATTAATTTCTACAAAATATCACAAATGAATTGAAAATTATTTGCAATTAATGAATATCTCCGTAAACATCTCATCCTATTTATAATCAGAACATATTCATAAAAGAAGATACCTATTCAAATTATCAACGCTATTTTTTAATTTATGCTAATAAAGTGTTTAAGGTTCAATAAAATTTTTAAGGAAACACTTTTTTATTACATCAAATACTTGATATATATCTGCAAGAGATTGTTTACAAGAGACATTCCAAGATTGTTGCTTATACCTATCAAAAGACCCAGAGTATTCCTAGTTTTAGGAATCTGGAATTAATTTGACAGTACCAGCCTACTTGTACCTATTTTAGGGAGGGGTTCATCTTCTATTCTTCTGAATAATTTTGAACCTATTCATTATAGTTTATTTCAATCAGTAATAGAGTATTGGAAAGCAATAATCCTCTAACTAAAATTTGTTTAAAATGGTTAAGGAAGCTATAATATTTTTTAGTTTAGTACTTGTTGAAATAAACTTTATATATTTTTTTGAATTCTAGTTCGATAAATATGGATAATAATTCTTTTCTCAAACTCGTTGCCATTTGGAAATAGCCAATTCGATCCCTTTGGGCTCTCGAATTTATTGCCTGGCAACAAGTTTACTATAATCTCTCAAATTATTTTCAATTCAATATATTATATATAGCATATTTTTATTATAAAATAATAGATGATAATCAGCGCGATAGGCAATAAAAACATGTTCATTTGAAGAGTGCATTGTTTTCATCAAGTGTTCATTATAATTAGATAAAATTTTTAAATCTTTTCAATTTAATTATTCACTTAAGTATGTGAAATTCAATTATAAACTCCAAGCTCCAAGCCACAGTTAAATGTGAATTCTCTCTGTAAAGGACAGTGTTGCCGGATGAAAGTGTTTAGTTTTACCTAGTAGTGCATGAGGTCGAAAAAAAGTCAACGATAACGAGACAAAAATATCATTTGTGCAAATCAATCTGCGCTTCTGGCAACAGCGGTTCAAATAGGGAGGCGATGAACATTCGTCCGGCCTCTGGAACTAAATATGCCAATCGCTAACTGCCCACAATTATTCTTCTTCAATTATTCATCCATCAACTATGAAAAAGCCAAAGTGCCAAGTATGCAGTGATAATAATTACAAAAGGGATTTTTTATCATTAACAGTATCAACAATATGATTGAACGTTAATTCTTTAATGTGCTTGTTTCCTTTGATTTTGTCTATTAACATTATTTTTTCAATTTATGAATATTAAAAGATGAGCACTTTTCCAAATTTGTTATGGGCTTCTTCAAGCTCTGGCAGCGTTGTACGAAAACCTTAATTACCACACCCTCCGAATTACAAAATTGGTGATTTTTATCGAAAGCTGACTTCTTATTGGAAAGCGTGTGCGTGTGTTCTTCCCTCTCACTTCGTCAATAGACTGATATTGATTTATCCAGTGGCGTTGGTATTGTCAGAGACCTTTGTATTTTCAATTTTACTTGGTAAAATAGGTACCGTACGCCATTTGTACGTTTATGACATATATATACGCTATGCTCCCTCGCCTCTCACCGATGCCCCAGATAAACTTGCCAAACTATATATTGTCGAAGCCGCCATTTTAACTACTAAATCTATCCGACTAAACTCATATGAAAGAGAGTTTTGAGGATTTGGAATACCTACCGTTCATATACTTTATCGATTACTTTGAAACAGATAAACTAGAGGTCGCTTTATGCAGCGATTACTTTTTTCACGATTTTATTAAGAAAATTCTTGATATATCTATTCGTTTTTGACTTTCGTGCGATCGTTGATATTTTATATAGCTGGACCATACGAACGTGTTCTGCGAGCTCTTTCAAACACCAGCGCTGCAAACTTCTTTCCCCATACGGCCCTTACGAGGATAACAGGATATTACGTCTTGGCGAGTTTAACGTAATAGGGTGCGGCTGTTTCTGTTTCTCTGTATTGTTGACAATTTTTACTATATAAACTGTGAACTATGGAGGTGGTCTCCAATTTATTTAATCTACTACTACTACTACAGAATGTGCAGGCGAGCCTTGACCTAGCCAAACTAAAGTCATGGTTCCGGCACTGAGGCCACTGGTGGGCTGCCCATTGTGCCATTCCTGCTACCTAGACATCCATGAAGCCGAGCCCTTCAATAAAGGCCACAACCTTTTTCAGTGGATGCCTGCTTGCCAAGACAGGAACTCCGAAGATTCGCCTGCGTAATACAGCCCAGTGTGGACACTCTTAAAGAACATGGACTGACGTTTCGTCAGTCATGCCGCAACCCCTACATAGGGAACTTTACTCCTAGGTTGTAGAGGTGCTTCCTCACACAGCAGTGCCCTGTTAGGAGTCCTGCTATCTTCCTCAACCTACTCCTTAGTAGTTCAATAGTTGCCCCAGCGTGTCTATCAGTCCATCCCTTCAGTAGAAGTTTGGATTGTCTAGAACCTTACAAAGCATTCCAATTAACAATTGTGTCAGAAATCCAATATTTCAACACGGAAGGCGAAGAAAGGACTATTAAATCGACCTCTTGCAAGGTAAACTTTTTTCAAAAATTGATAATTACAAGTTTTTACCACGAGCCGCCACTGCGCCGTTGTATGATTCGACAAGTATTGGGTCGTCCTCTTCTAGGTGTTTCTAGCGTTTACTGACTACGAATTCCTTAAACTAGGTCAGCAGGATACAAAGTCGTTTAATTTCAATATATTGTTTAATTGAGATAAAAAAATTAATAAATCAAAATATTATATAATAATATCAATAAATGAGATCCCACTTTTACTGGCATCAACAGAAGCCAGTCGGAATATAAAGCAATCATAAAGTTCTAAATATCTGAAGATAATTTAATCTTTAACAAGCTAGAAAGTGAAAATAATCTCCAGTCAATGAAGGAATACTGCACAGAGAAAACACGTCCAAATAAAAAAAGTTTCTAAAAAAAAATCGCTTGCTGCAAATAAATTTTTATTAGTGGTAGAAATATTATTCACTAGTAGTTGAAAAAAACAGATAGCTAGTTTTGTCCGTTAAAGCGATCGACAAACCTTAGTCACCAGGTAATTTGTACTTAATATAAAAAGTTCCAGGAATTGAATCATTTACTCTTAACTATCTATCGTTTATCCTAAGTGAGCTCAATATTAATCATTAGCTATCTAAGTACTTGAAATCAGGTCTTCGACACATTCCGGTAACATCGGGATTGTTCGGCTGTCCGTTAGGTAAGGTGCAGTCAGAAGAAATTGCATCATATAATTTTTGAAATTCGGAAAGACGGCACGTGTAAAGTGTACCTATACCTAGCGCATGACTGTGAAATATTATATTATCTCTGGTAGTGATAGTGAACAATGGAATACAAGCTAAGGTTAACCGAATGGGGTTTAGGTGATTTTGTCCAATAATTTGAAGGTAAAACCCAAAAGTTCTATTGAGACAATAATAAAAAAAACATTTTGGGTGTTGTCATACCTGTATTGAAAATATATATTGTTTAGGTAGGTATCGTTTATAATATGTGTACCTACCTACCTACTGTTATATATTTTATCTAAAGATCATATATTGGTTAATTCCAAAAATTTTATTTGCTTCATTTTTCTAAAAAATTGATGTAATTTCCTTTAATGAACATATGTTTGCATATGAAGTTCAGATAACTAATGATCTATCTTGCTTTTCAGAGATTCAATTTTATTTTCAGATAGTCACTTTGAATGTACAGTCTAATAGCATTACATACATTACTTTTTTTAAATTTTTTCTCATTTTTAAATAATTATTAATCTGATGTCACGTAAGCCAAAACAAAATTTTTATTGCGGGTAACATAATAACAAGAAAAGCTGCAGCATTTGTTTTATATACAACACCAAAGTTACAATTATGTATTTTATTTTCGTATTTTTGGAAATTATTGAGGAAATTATAAATTTTTAAACTTGAATATTTTTGTATTGTACTTACTATTTTTAAGTTACTTTTATTATTTTCGTATTTTTTGTTGAGAAAATTAGTGATTTTAAGACTCAAATGTTTTTGTATGATTTGTATTGTATACAATGACTGAAAACGTTCTTTATTATTTTTAATTTACTTTTATTTTTGGTAACTTTAAGAAATTGGTATATTATGGAAAGTTATTTTTAAATTAGGTAGGTACCTGGAAAAATACAAATGTTCATTTTGCATAAGTTTTAAATTAAATGTTTTTTGTGAATTTGTTTTTTTTTAAACCCATTAACCTGTATTACTAAGGTAAATACACATTTCATCTATTATAGGTTATACAATTATTAGAGATAAATGAATAAATCACTAAGGATTGGTGTACAATATGTCAGATTTAATAAACGATATTATATTAAATAGCTACTAACAAGTTATCTGAGTCAATAACTGCAAGTGACCAAAACATTCATAGTAAATAAAATGGACTACTTGGAATATATCTATGATAAGTGATCTCTATATTAACTGTAATTGTTTTATTTTAGCAATATGGTTTTTTCTGTGGTAAATGAAATAGTCATTTGTCCCCTATTTAATCGAACTTTTTTGCTACTGCAAGTGAATATTCGCTAATGGCTAGCGAATTTTTTTCTCTGTGTGGAACATTTTCAATAAAAAATGCCTGGAAGTAGCATTTTATATTATTCTGAGATCATAACTTTAAATACTAGAAGCGACTGTAGAGGGAACCACAAAATTTGTAGCCTGTATTTGCTGGTGCTCCCATCAACAGTCGGCAAGCGGGCTGCAGATGCTGGTTTCAACTGGAATAGAGGCACTTTTTTGTTCAGCTGCCCATATAATAGTTAATAAAAATGCGAATTTTTTTCAGGCCATTTGATATGGTGATATATCCACAACCAAATCCAAACTAGACCTCTTACTACCTGGATTTGAATGAATCCTTTCATTACCGTTACTTTTTACACTTATTTTTTTACTACCAGGATGTGTATCGACAATTCCGTTATTGTTAGTTTCAATATTTACTTCGAGTGGCTCTTGGTATCGAGGAATTTCCACCCTCAGCATAAATCTGGAAGAAGTCACACGATATTTATATGAAACTAAGCATAGTGCAGGTCATAGACAGGCGCTTTCATTTGAGAAATTGTTTCAAAACGAAACGTTAATTAAAAATATAATTAGGGCCAACTGCACCGATTCTTCTTCTAAGCAATACTTTCATAAATAAAACTTAATTCATTAAGTAAAACTTGTTGTAATTCAACTGCACCGTGTCTCATTTAACTAAGACGACTAAAGACAGGATGTGGACAGGCGGACAGAGATTTTTATTTTGTTAAAATTGGAATGTGACATATGTGACTAAATTTTGATAATGGGAATGACAATTATATGAAAAATATAAACAATATAAAATATAATCAAGTAAAGGAAGAGCTGCGTCTCCCAGTGATTTATGCCCAGTGTTCGTAGATAAAACTATCTATCTTTTAATAGTGGTGGTAGAACTGTTTCTTTTCGTAATCGAAGCTTTTAAAAAAATTTATATTCGGAAAGGGTGTTATAAAAATCTTGTCTGGGAACTATAATTCTGGGAACATCAATTTCAATTAAATCCATTCTGTTAAGGTCATCAAAAAGCTCTATATCCATTATTAATTCCATTTTCTTCGATTTTATAAACTAACCTCTCTATATTTTGATAATTTTGTCTGCCAAGTGCCAAGACATAACCTTACTTTCACGACTTACGATGCGGTGCAGTCACACATATTATTTCCTAAATGCTTAAGTAGCAGCGGTGCAATCGGCCCTTAGTAGTCCATTTGCTGTACCAAATGTTACTGTATATCATTAAAATAAATACTCACAGTATAAATATAACAACCACAACGTGAAAACCAAGTGAAATGAAGTTGAAAATACCACTATCGATATTAATGGTAGCGTTGTAAATGTTGGTATAAGCTAGACCAGCTAGTAAGCTGGTTAAATTGGTAAAAATAGTCTGAACAGCTAGAAGCTTTCCAATTTCATCTGGTCCTATTATGTACGTAATCAAAGTTCTCCACATTAATACAGAGAGACCAGCAAACACATTAATGGCGAAACCTGGGAAATGAAAAAGCATATTTTAGTTATTTCGTCTGAAAGTTGTCCTGCTTGATAATATTTTATGTTCTGCTACAGTCAGTTCATTTTATATCTATGTTACCGTTAAAGTATAAAATCCGTTATTTTATAGAATACCTAGTTATTCCATGAAATATGATAATGTCCGTTAAAGTGTGAAACTCCATTGTATTACATGGTTTAACTAGTTATTTCATAGAATAACGATCTGCAGCCCGTTAAAGTTTAAAATAATATATATCTCGCACGAAAAATACATTTACCTACCACCCCTACTGCATTTATGAACTATTCCAAGCCATAGGGAGGGAACTTGTTGTTCGTGTATAACACAGTGGGTAAAAAAATGTTTTTGTTTTAGAAATAATGTTCTTTGTAATCCCAAGTGTCATTTTCGTAATCCATGAGTGGAGTGAACTTCCGGAATGTATCACTCTTCCGAACGTTGTGAAAATTAAGGTGCAGGAAAAAGCCACATAAAACCTGCATCCGCATCCCGAATAGGGAAGGGAACGTGTTGCTTTCATAAATGTGATCCTGAGAAGTACCTGAAGTGTGTGTGGTACACCAAAAAGTGCGGTTGTGTTGTTGCGCTGCTTCTTTCGGTGTGATCGTCCGACAGCTTTCGATACACTTTTCTTCCGGCTTTCGTTACACTTTTTTAAGAAGCTTTCGCTGTTTTTGCGCGTGTTTGGTGTGGAAAAGATGGTGTGGTTTCTGAGGATAAGAGATTGGCGAGAAGTTGACCAATATGCCTTGTTGAAAGTTGTGCTGTTTTATGAAATTTGATGTTCTGCTCCAGTCACTTCATTTTAAACCTATGTAAATGCTTTATCCGGACGGTTGTAAATTGTTCGCCAAGGTAATGCCTTTACACCTGCACTTGAAAAAGGGCTGCCACTAATGACATGTAAATTCGTCGCCGGAGTTTTCTTGAGAATAGGATTTTATGTTTATTGACATATATACCTATTCTTGTCAATTTGCTTGTCGTTTCACAAAGACAAGGTCTTGAAAAATGGAGAAACATCATGAAAGTGTTGCCAAAGAAAGCTGCATTGTAAAGCAAGCAAGGCCAGAAGGGAAGATTCGCACAATCACGGAACATTCGAAATGGAAGATTAGTGAAAAGTGAAGATTGAGAATTGTTAGTTATTAGCATTAGTTAATTTATAGAATACCTAGTTATTATTATATTATAATTAATAACATATTACACACTTTAACGGACATGATCAGTTATTTCATGAAATAACTAGATATTCTATGAAATAACTGCATTATATCCTTTAACGGTAATATCTTTAATATCCGAAAAATTGAAGGTGAACTGTAAGTGTACTTACTTGCATAAATATAATAATCATTTGTAGCTATACCCCAAAGTAAATTTCCAATTGTTGCGGTTATAGTAGCGAACAAAGCCAAATGTAGTTCTTTCATATTAAAAGTTTTGTACAAAACAAATGTTCCTAGAACGGTGCCAACAAGAACTGAAACACTATTAATACTACGGACGATATTCATTTTAGTCAAAGTCCAATGAAGTTTATTTCTCAAAAATAGAGAAGCAACTGTATTATCTCCACCAACTGGAATTACCAATAATAATCGTACAATTATGATCGCTATAAGGTATGCTCTTCCGTTGTTTTCACGTTTTCTTAATACGTCTTTTATTATACCTACAATCCCAATATTATCCAACAAATCTCCAGCTCTAGGAACCTGAAAAATGTCAATGGTTTTTGGTGAGATTTATCATTTTTTGGAAAGCTTATTGCCTACACTGACTGTGGGTGTCCAAAAGAAGATCTGACTATTGGAAAGATCTAGATGGGCTTAGACAATCAAAGATACTTTTGGGTGACTACAAACAGTTGAGATAAAATAAATGCCTAAGATTCTGTCGTTTATTATTTGCGAACTTCCCAGCAATTCCGGGTCACAGATTGGGAAAGGGACAGGAGCATGTGTGTATAGTGAAATGAAAAACACAAGATGCTCCTTCTCACTAGGAGAACATACCTCTGTATTTCAGGCAGAGATTTATGCTATTTTGGAGTGTGTCAGAATTACTTTACCCTGTAGAATAGACGCATAGGAGTATAGAGAACCTGTGTGACCTTGTTAATTAGACACTAGCGTCCATGGTTACGAAAATTAGCATCTAATGTGTGAGATAAATTGGTATATTAAAGCATAATTGGACGGCTTCGCCGTCGTGCTCGAAATAGAGCAAGTGTTTCAAAGACCAGTTATCCACGAATATTTTACGCTATTTTTTTTATTGGTGCACTTTAAACTTATAAATACTGGTCTATAACTACTACAACAACAAGAAATGGAAATCATAGATGGAAATAAGAACTAAATGTCAAATGGTTGAATTCGAGATGTATAATATGATGTATACCTTGCGTTGTCATGGAAATGAGAAAAACATAAACTAATTTGTATTTTGAAGGAAGTTCAACCTCATTGAGTTCTGTGAATGTCAATATTATTAATTTAAATACCGTTTCCTAAGATTTGAAAAATCGAAATATTAATATTTCAAACAATACCAACGACACTTTCCATTTTAATTTATAAATTTAACATTGTTAAATATTGTTCGAATAAAATTTTTGACGTTATAAAATAATCCTGTCAGATAAATAATAAAAAAAATTTCATTTGGACTTATTTAGACCATAGATTTAGACTTCGTTTCTCGAGTTGTTGATGTTGCCACGGTAACTTTAAAACACGCGCGTTTTTTAAAGTTCGATTTAAACACGCTGAGGAGGCGTGCTTTAAATAGGTAAAATGGTTCACTAATGAAAAAAAAATATTATACTAGAGTTTTTTCATAAATTACACAGGGTAATGGAATACAACAAGATGTTCATTGGATATTATGGAGATCAAAATTGACGAAATATTTTACCTAAAATAATTTAATAGTAACTTTGGGTAGATACTACCTACTTGTATGGTTGAAATAATACCCTTCTTGGTGTGCGTCATCGATTGTTAATCTCCTTCTAATACATTACGTAGGAAGAAATGGAAAAAAAGGCAGGTCTGTGATTAATCCTAATCAAAATATCACAATAATGAACCATTTGAATTTGTTATAAACGTTAACTTTATCAATTTTAATCAAATAGTACTCATTTTTATTTAAAACTACAGTTGTGAAAAGTACATTTGGTAAATTAATTGAATCGTTAGATGCAATACCAAATCATCGCGAAATTTTTAATCCAGTTGTCAGTTTGACGTTTAATTAATGTTTAATAAAAAGTAAAACTGAAAACACCTCATGTAGGGTATTATCGCTTTAATACAGCGGTGATTGGATTAAATTTGACACATGACTTGAAATTAAGTAATTTGATTGGTTACTATATTCAGTAAAAATTATCAAAGGTAATACCACGAGTGCTTCAAATTTTATCGATAATTTTTTCTTTTCCACGAAAACTTGTTCATTTGGCAAAAATATGAAAACAAACCGATTACTCGTCCTAACGGACTCGTGATTTTATCAATCGGTTTGTTTTCATATTTTTGCCAAATGAACAAGTTTTCGTGGAAAAGAAAAAATTATGTGATAAAATTTGAAGAGCGAGTTGAATTTGGGAAGATTATTTTTTTCAACAATTTAAAATGTATTTAAATGTATTAAATGTTCAATATTATCTTGGGTGATGGCACTGAATTGGTTTGTGTTCATTATTCAATGAACTTCGAAGCACTTTTAGTTGTCAATAATGTCAAAGTCAAAGTAAAATTTTGACGTTTCAATGTAAACAAGGTATTGTCGATGAGGAAGCAGAATTATCAGTATAATAACGAATGATTGGCTAGAATAACGTACTGCTATTGGCTGAAACCACCAAAATGTCAGATTTTGACAAGTGAAAAAAATAATCTTTTGAATATTTTGAATGTTACTCACTTTATTAGAATCGTCCTTCTTTACCGATTCTGGTATAAACAGCAATGTATAAAAAAAACTGATTGTTTGCAGAATTGTTCCAATAATGAAAATCATTTGATAACTAGTTGCGTATAAAAGAGGTGCTGACACAAGACTTCCAACAAAGGTTGTGAATCCAAGAATTACATCATATACGGAAAATCTGTAACAAAAAAAGAGATACTTTACTGCCGATATTAAGAGGATTGAAAAATTCTTGTTGATATTCAAGTGTAGAGTTCTGGATATGTTTATTTCAATGACATTTCCGTGAGTGCCATTTCATTTCTAACTTAACCCTGACCAGAGAATATTATAAATTCGATTCGAAAAGGCATCTTAGAAATCTTTATCTAGAAAAGTATATGGATCGGTTTTTCTTTGCCAATATCTTAAAAACTATTTCATATATTGAAAATTTTGAGAAATATTCTACATGAACAGGAAATTTCTTTAATAAAGTCCAGCCTCCCGAAATTTAATGATGAATATTTGGAGAATTATCCCGAGAAAAGAAGAGATGATTATAGAAATAATTTAACCTATTATTACTAGTGATAATATTTATAATGAGATTTAAATTTGAATGTATAGAGGTGAAAATTTGACTATAAATGACAAACATTTATAAGAGTATATTTTTTAGTGATACATACCTAACAGCTCTATCCTCAGTCGTTGAACAGTCAACCAAATAAGCCGATATTACCATAAATAATGATGTAAATCCACCTGTGACTAAAGATGGTATGGAAGTTAATGTAAACCACCATGGAGAAGCGTCTTCAAAATGTATAATCAAAGTATTACCAACTGTTGTAGCTATAACACCTGGAAAATCAGTTGAATATTTTAAATCTAAACATTCTCAGTTGTGTGCCATACATTTTTCTTAGATTGTATTTGCTTTCTTTATATCGGTGTTCAATTTTGAATATAGTGTATAGAAAATATGTACAAAGCTGAGTAAACCAATAAAACAACAAAAAATATTAGTTAATCAAACATAACATAAATAAATGTTACATACAGTGTGACCCATTTTTAATGGAAACACCCCCCTAAAATTTGAAGTTGTAAACAGATTCTAATAATTTTTTTTCCAAATGTCAAGTACTGAAAGGTCTACCTTGGGACAAAATTTGAAATGTTTATTCCAATTTTCAGGGCATACTACGATATTTTTTCTTAGTCGAAAATCGAGATTTTTTATTAGCGATTTTTTTATTGAAAAAATCACTACGCCACTGGATTCAGAGTACCTCTAAACAGGTGTGACCAAAATTTCATGAAAAAATATTCATTAATAACAAAGTTATGACAACTCAAAAATTCGAAAACTAACACAGCTAACAGTCACAAAAAACACCCTATATCAACAGATATAGCCATTAGAATATTTTTTATGATTTCAACAATAAAGTGTCGCCAGATGAGAAATAAAAACTTCCCAAAAAATCAACGTCTGGTGTGGGATATTGAACGAACTTAATATTGGTCCTTTCTTTTTGAGGAAAACATAATGCGCAGAGGTTTCTAGAATTTTTGAACACATAGTTTTGGGGTGCTATTCACGAGCTTCCAATCAATGAACGATCAAATTTAATTGTCCAGTTAGATGGATGCTCAGTTCATTTTGCCAGAGCTGTGAGGCAATGGCTTAACGAACATTTTCCAAAACGATGGATAGGCCGTGGTAGTCCGTTTATAAAGTGGCCACCCAGATCTCCAGACCTCAAGTTTTGGGCTTTTTTCTCTGGGGACTTCTCACACAAAAGGTTTACAAAAACCGCTCAAGAGATAGAAATGAACTTTGTGCAAGAATTCGACAGGTATGTGCAGATATTACCCCACAAGAACTAAGGAACGTAATCAAAAACATTCGTAAGCGCTACGACAAATGTATCGAAATACGTGGTAGATTAGTAGAGGCTTCTAGAATGAGTTTGAATCAATTGTTGCACTGAATCGAAACATTTCAATAATTAGTTTTCATAGTTACGTTAACTTAAATTCTTTCCTTCATTATTAGTTGAATTGTGTGAATGTATTTCCATTATTTTCATTAAAAAATTTACGCTATCTGTTTTTTTTTTCATCTGGCGGCACTTTATTGTTGAAATCATAAAAAAATATTCTCATGGCTATAATATCTGTTGATATAGGGTGTTTTTTGTGACTGTTAGCTATGTGAGTTTTCGAATTTTTGAGTTGTCATAACTTTGTTATTAATGAAATTTTGGTCACACCTGTTTAGTGGTACTCTGAATCCAGTGGCGTAGTGATTTTTTCAATAAAAAAATCGCTAATAAAAAATCTCGATTTTTGACTAAGAAAAAATATCGTAGTATGCCCTGAAAATTGGAATAAACATTCCAAATTTTGTCCCAAGGTAGACCTTTTAGTACTTGACCTTTCAAAAAAAAATTATCAAAATCTGTTTACAACTTCAAATTTTAGGGGGGTGTTTCCATTAAAAGTGGGTCACACTGTATAATCACAGCATGAAATTCTTTTATATCCTCAATAACTTTATTCAGTTTGTCTGGTTGCCTATAACACTGGATTCATTATCAATTATTGATATAATAAATAATGTAAGCTATACCTATTAAACTGAGTAGCAAAAATGGTTTCCTTCCGAATTTGTCCGACCATGATCCAACATACATATTAAAAAGCATTGGAAATAATGTTCCAGTCACACTCAGCACCATATGGATCTTGTTAACAGAAGGTTGAACTAAAGGTTCTAAATATTTTGTTACATTATTCACTGTATTTCCTAATTGAGCACAGTCTTCTTTGTTGTAGTCTAATAATGCATAGCACGTTCTGTACATGTAGAGATTCGTATATACAGATCCTAGAAAATAAATACATCCGTTATTAAACATCCTGGTGGTTACAGGAAGGGTCAATCCAGCAAGATATTTTATACCGTGGGTGCTGGTAAGTAGAGAGCTGATAACTCAATAAATACTAATTAAAGTAAAAATAAAGTTGAAATCGAAGAAGCGCGCCCATTTTAAATCAGTTGATTCAGAAAGTTGTATAATTTTTATTATATTTAACATAACAATATTTAAGTTTTTATTTTTTGATGACATTGTATTTTAATATCAAATTGTACTATTAAATGCTCACCTACCTATACCAAATCATTCTGGACTAGCAATATTTACTTACTATCAAAACAAATATAAAATTCTGAGGTGTGTGAAACTATTCGCCATAGGTACCGCAAAAAGTTTGTGCGAATATTTTACAACGGGTGAGTTATAGAAATAAAATGTTGACAAACCCAATTGTTTATAAATAAATTCTATGAATACATTCCAATTAAAAATACAGCGAGAATGATCGTCAATACTTTTTCGTTTTTTAATATTACCTTCTAAAATCATACTGAATCCACAACACAAAAGAATCACTTCCACGGTAAAAAAATTTGTCCAAGCCATTTTCTCGATTATTTTCTACAAAATATCACAAATGATTTGAAAGTTATTTTCAATTAATGAATATCTCCGTAAACATCTTATCCTATTTATAATAATATCCACAAAAGCAGATATCCAAATTACCAACGTAATTTTTTAAATTTATGCTAATAAAGTGTTTAAGGTTCAATAAAATTTTTAAAGAAGCATTCCTAGGGATTTTTTTTTAATTATAATACTCGAAATCTTTATCCATACATATCTGCAAGAGATCGTTTACAAGAGAATTGATAGCCAGAAGATTGAGCTCATGCTCTTCCTTCTACACATAGCTGCCCTTAAAGCACTTCAGAGCTCTAAGGTTACATCTCCGCTGGTATGGGAATGCGGTGAAGACTGGCGACTCGGAACAGTGTAACACTTTAGTGGGTCCCAGGTCACAAAGGAATCGTTGACAATGAAAAAGTTGACGAACTGGCAAGAGCAGGATCGTCAACATTGATGAACGGACTCGAACCAGCTGTGGGCATTCCCAGATGCTCCACTAGGTCACAGTTAAAAGGGTGGGTGAAAGAACAACACAATAAACACTGGAAGAATACGCCAAGGCAAATGCATGGGAAGAAATTTATCAAAGAATTATCAAAAAAAGTAGCGAAAGAACTGCTCTCAATGAGCAGGAACAAACTACGCACCATAACGAGGCTACTTACGGGACACTTTCCCACAAAGGAGCACCTGAGCAAAATAGGACTGTATAACGGAGACCTTGGATACGTGCGAAGAGAGGAAGAGTGCAGACACGTCAAGAAGCTCCGGCTCCAGGAAGATATTCCAGTTCTGGCTCGAGCGGCTGACGAATGCTTGCGCAAGTACTACTTCGCAACCCCATACAAGGCTATGATCCGGGACAGAGAATCCTGGGATAAAGAGACGAATACACAGCCTCATGGGACTGTCTGGTTCACAGATGGCTCATGCTCTGGTGACAGAGCAGGGGCTGGAATTTACTCTAGGAACCCAAGAACACAAATCTGTATACCATTGGGTGATGGTGTATTATCATATCAGGCCGAGATATACGTTATCTTCGTATGTGCGCAGATAAACCTAAACAGAGGTTATGTGGATCGACGCATAACCATATACACCGACAGTCAGGCAGCAATTAAAGCCATGAGTGGATATACCATCAACTCAGGACTTGCTGACGAATGTCGAGAACGACTTACTGATCTTGCAAGTCGGAACACAGGGCGGCTAGAATGGATTCCGGCCCACTCTGGTTTTGAAGGCAACGAAATTGCGGATGCACTGGCTGCGGAAGGAGCGGTAGCTCCTTTCTGCGGCACGGGCCCGACCCTCGGCATAACAAAGCAAACAATACGCAAGGAGACGATCGATGAAGTTGCTCAGGAACCAGCACCTCGCTCATTGGAATGCTCTGCAGAGTCCTAGACAATCCAAATTTCTACTGAAGGGTTGGACTGATGGACACGCTGGGGCAGCTATTGAACTACCAAGGAGTAGGTTGAGGAAGATATCAGGACTCCTAACAGGGCACTGCTGCGTGAGGAAGCACCTCTACAACCTAGGAGTAGAGAAAAGTTCCCTATGTAGGGATTGCGGCATGACTGACGAAACGTCCGTCCATGTTCTCTTAGAGTGTCCACACTGGGCTGTATTACGCAGGCGAATCTTCGGAGTCTGTGGCCTCTGGAGACACAAAAGCAGGCATCCACTGAAAAAGGTTGTTGAAGGGCTCGGCTTTTTGGTTGTCTAGGTAGCAGGAATGGCACAATGGGCCCGCTAGTGGCCTCAGTGGCGGAACCATAACTTTAGTTTGGCTAGGTCAAGGCGAACATTCTGTAGTAGTAGTAGTACGGAGACCTTACATGCAGAAAATGCAAAAAGGATACCGAAACAGTTCTGCATATACTATGCAACTTTGAGACGCTAGACCAAACTAGAGATGTTAAAAACCAGTATTTTCTAGTAACAGGTACGTTCCGTTCCAGTTACTAAGTCATACCTGTGACAGATACCTGTTCCATGAACGAGACGGACGATTCGCTCCCGCCTGACTCGTCTCGTATCGTACTTTTCGGACTCTGAACCACAAAGATACTCTTTGTCGAAACAGCGCGCCACGCTGCAGCTGCAGCGCTTCAGCGACAGAGTCAGAGTGCTGAAAGACACGAACTTATCCGAGCCCTACCGCCGGGACCGGAGCGGACCGACTACGTTAACGTCGTACGCACGCGGTTTCAATCGGCCACGCCCACTTCTCGTACTCGCTTCCTCAAATATATACTCGTCTACGCCAGAAATCGAGTACGAGTACGATTCGTACCTGTTACAAGTTGTTCCTAGTCAATACCTGTTCCAAGATACCTGTGACAGGTATTTCGTACCATCTCTAGACCACAGGAGGCCGAAACTGTATGGTAGTCCCCAAATGACTCAAGAAGATTTCTACAACCAACCAGCAAAGAACCTGTATGAGCTAATACAGGGAACGGATTTACTGAATAGGCTGTAGTCAGAACACTAGGAGTATCCACAATAATCCCAGGAGGCTGAGGTGGTGCCGGCGAAGGGACGACTCCTTAAAAAAATAATGTAAATTTACATTTTCTTCAAAAGCTATACTGTATATACATGTCTACTTATTGATACACCCCTTATATAAAATAGAAAATATTTTTATTGAAAAAAAAATGATAATCATCGCGATAGGCAATAAAAACATGTTCATTTGAAGAGTACATTGTTTTCATCAAGTGTACATTGTAATTAAATAAATATTAAAATTCCTTTTAATTTGAATTATTTACGTATGTAAAATTCCAATATATAAATAATGTCACTGCAGCTCCAAGCCACAGTAACACTGGACTCATTTTAACTAAGATGACACCATAAACAACAATATGTTTACTATTATATGTATGTATGTATTTTGGGGTGACATTTACTGTATCTGTAAGAATTTGAAGGGTGAGTGACCCCACAGCACTCAGGCCACAATTGGCCCATTGTTCATCCTTCTGAGGTTCAGACTTCCTTCTAGATCGTCATCCAGTCTACTTGTTTGAAGTAGGCGATAACGTCTCTTCGACAGTCTCATCTTCCTGTTCACATCCTCTACGAAGTGAAGTGTCAGACAAACCCAGTCTGTAGAGGTGTTTTCGTAGGTGGCAGTGACCGGCCAGAATACCCGTGGCTGTCCGAAGGTTCTGTCTGTTCAAAGTCACGTATTTTTTGGCTAATTTGCTGTCCACATACTGCAGCAGCTCCTTGGCAAGCCTTACTGCGACCTAGAAGATCTATTGTGCTCCCCACAGATCAGATGTACCCTCTTACTTCTACTTAGTTCCTGAGGAAAGTCTAAGTAGAAGTGATTTTAACAAATCATTCTCTTTATTGACGAAAGTATAAACATACTCAGCAATCAAACATTTTTTCTATTGAAGTAACTTGTTTACAGGATATACTTCTCTTCATTGATAAGTATGAGAGGCCCATAAAATACTACCGAATGGCAATTGACGTTTATTTAAACATTGATAAAATTATTACAAAGCATATTTTTTACTCATCGTTGAGTACTGATTTTGATTTCGTTTTGATGTTGACGAAATTTCATTGAATATTTCAAGAATAAAAAATGCGACTAATTGCGCTGAAAAACGTTTTGTTTAAAGAAGAAGACATAATGCTCAGCAGCAGCTGTGTCTGAAGATACTAAACTAGAGACTATATGGTCAAATCAGCATATCAATAAGTGTCAAATAATTAGACATGGTGACATGATGACATCTCTACATACTGCCAAACATCTCATCTCATCTCATTCTCTCTGTAAAGGACAACGTTGCCGGATGAAAGTGTTTAGTTTTACCTATTGTGCATGACATCGATAAAAAGTCAACGATAACGAGACAAAAATATCATTTGTAAAAATTAATCTGCGCTTCTGGCAACAGTGGTTAAAATAGGGGGACAATCAACATTCGCCCAGCCCCTGGAACTAAGTACACGCCTCGATGCGCGCGCACAATTATTCTTTCTTGCTCTTTCAAGCTGTTTTTCTCATATTTTCCTTGTCGTACTTGTGTAATCAGCATTTTCGCGATCTGTATATAGTACACAGAAATAATTGAGATAGGAATACTATTAGGAAATACTTCCTTAATCCTCGTGATGAAATTTTGATGATAAACTTTGTTAAAACCTCCTTGGGACGCGAATTTATATCCTATTGGACAACTGAGCAGTACAGGAGGGACCATTAATCGAGATAACCGACTACATCCCGTGAAGTAATTATCCCAGGTTGTGAAGAAAAAATATTGTTGGTAAAAGTGGACAAGAGAAATTGCTGGAAATTATTTTCAAACTCAAAATTCCACCCCTAGAGACCGTTACTTCTATGTTCAATTCTAAAATCCATTAATGAATTGAGCTATAACTTTGATATCATCATTTGAAAACCCGTTTAATACCAGATCATCTTCTAAAATGACATTCCTTCGTATCTGTCATAATATGCATCTATTTTTCAGTGATTCAATTTAAATATTTTTATCCGACTGTTTTTGGACTCATATGAAAGAGAGTTTTGAGGATTTTGAATACGACGATCGTCTAATCTGACCATTATCACTATATAATTCGGTCATTGTTCAAGAGTAGACTCCTGGTAATTTATTAGTAGAGGAATATGGTATTGTATACAAAAGGTTTGATGTTTCAGCTTCAAATTACCAGATGCTGAAGCCTTGCAAGTGTCACAAATAAAATTACAATTTACAGACAGCTTTTTTATTACAGTTGCGTAATTTGGAGCATTTTCTCCTTCTTGTTGGAACGGTTTTGTAAATCGTTTTTGTTTGGCAATAGTTCAGGAAGAATGTCGACGATGACGCACATATGCATTTCTTATTTTATTTACGGATTCTAATTAATTGAGCAGTTGGGGGCCATCCATACTGTACGTCACACGAATTTTAGGACTTCTGAACCTCTCATCCCGTTCTTGTTACAGGTTGTCACATTTTTATAACCCCCCCCCTGATGTGATGTCACACATTATTTAAAAATAATCGAGAGAAAACAGTTATTTTCATTTTTCACTTATTTTTATTACATAATAATCTAATATTCTAAATTTTAACTTGTGACGTAACAAAATTATTGACCCCATCATGCCCCTTGTCACACGATGTCACACTTCGGTGATACCCTCCCTCCCCATTAACGTGAGACGTACTTTATGGATGGCCCCTTGTGACTATCATGATTTTGTAGCAAATACATTTTTTTATCATTTATTATACTTGTTTTTTGATAAGGTATAGTGCATAATATATTGCGCTACTTTTAAAAATTAATGATCTGCATCATATTTTCCTCCACTGAGGATAAGATGACGCACAACTGAGGATAAGATAACGCTCTGTTTTTGGGGAAATAACTATATTCTTTGCCGGTAATTAGGAAAAAAAACGCAAATGCAGATAAAATTTTGATCCTAATAAATTCAGAAAAATAAGAATTTTGATTATCAAATATCCAAATGTTCGGGACTGTTTTGCGGGTCCTTTAATAACACATTTAAGCTAAATGTAACTCTTTATTAAGTATATCTCCATTATCACTATCAGGGACTGTCTGCACCCCTGCACACGTGAATTTGTTTGTTTTTTTTAAAGTTATTGAACGGGAAAAAAGGTAGAACGTGTCGCGGGACACACGGTAGGAACTTTAGTTCCTTTTAAGCAAAAATTATGTAATACATCTGAAGTTATAGATAAACAATTTGCATATTCCTCGGTGGTCGAGTAGTAAGCAGACTCTCACGCGGTAGACCCAGGTTCGATTCCCCGTGAAGAAGTTTTTTTATTGTTAATTTTATTCTTAAATAATTATTCTGCTTGATATTAATAACGACAACAGGTAGACGTTTGAAATATTTAGCAGAACATTTATTATTATAGATAATGGTACGGTACCCTTCATGAGGGAGTCCGACTGGCAACATCTACTTATAACAGTATCGTATATTTAAAAAGGGAAGCCGTAGCATTATACAAACTGGACATTCAAGAACTGTACGTTCACCACACAAAAATTAGTGGAAACATAAAATTGAATTGTTAAATTTTCAATTTGAAGCTATATTACAGTTTATAGAAATTTTCATTTTCTAGATTTTTTCTTGAGTGGGTCGTAGAAAAAATATGCTGGTCGACTCGTGTGGATTGTCCATATCGCAATTGAACGATTGAGCACTCCGCCTATGGCGTCGTGCTCAAACTTCGTCCTCGTGCGATATGGCCATCATATCCACACTAGTTGCACAAACTACTATTTTTATCAAAATAGGCCCTTTTACATTTAAAAACAACCTGACAAATGTCAAATCAATTTATCCATCCATTTTAAAGTTATCGAATTAAAACATTCAAGTTTTCAAAATTTCAACACCCTGTATTTCGAAAAGTAAATGTGCTAGACCCCTTAATCTTCATATCATTTTTGTCCAATTTTAAGAGAGGAATCTACATGCAAACATTGTAATTACCCTTAACGTTCGAGATGCTTACACCATTTTTAGCGCGATCGTATTAAAATAAATTCCGAATAAAATAATTTAAATTTCTTCGAAATGAACGAAATGTCAAAAGTGATATTTATACTTCTCGACAAGTTTAAAATATATTTTGCATTTTGGTGAAATTGTTTTTATGCTATTTATTACTTTTCGACGTCTGAACGGTAAGTAAATCACTTACCGACGTGTTAAACTTAGAAACCAGTAAACACAACCTACCATCCTGACAACCGATGCTGTAAATAAACAAAAAAGATCAATCGCGCAAAAAAATTATGGAAATAATAGTAAAAATTTATCCGAACAAATTCAAGTAAATCACCAGCACTGCGAATACCAGCTTTGCATAGAATTTTAATATAACATCGGTGGTTCAGTGGTTGAATGCTCGCCTTCCACGCGGGCGGCCCGGGTTCGATTCCCGTCCGAAGCATATGAATCGCTGCTTCGTGAACGAGAGAGAGACTCAGGAGAGAGCACACGCACGCAAGCAAGGCACATAACGAAGCAACGTAACATAACATAACGTAACGTAACGGTCAGATCTTTTGCGTCGCGACCCCCGGTCGCTCAAACATAACTTAACGTAAAGAACTAAAGTTCCAAAAATGAGTTACAGCATATATTATAAAATTGGCTTTCTTCTCTTTTTGTATATTCAATTTCCATCTAATTTCCCATTTCACCTTTGAATATTATGACCTAAACTTTGGAATACCCCTGTAACTGTTATCCATCTCTACCTTCAAATAAATATTCCCTTATTTCATAAACATTCTGAAAACTACAAATAGGATTGGTGAATTAAAACCAACAGATTACATATTCTTATATATTTATAATTAAAATCCATCAAAATAACATTAATTGTTCAGTTCCCAGTTCCTCTTCCTCAATTTCACCTTGACACCATTTTCCGATCTAAGCACAACCACAGCAGACAGTTCCAATTCGTGTCCGCATGGTAAAATTTCGTAGTTTCTTATCACTTTTGAAATTACCGATTTTAGCAAATGCCAAGCAAACTTTTGTCCTGAAAATAAACATTACATCATAATAATTATCGTTATTTTATAAAATTTGTTCATTATAGGTTCAATTTATAAAATATAAAGGGTGTTAATAAATTTTTATAAGAAAAATACCGTTTTTAACACGCTTGCTTGAAACATTCTACTAGAGCAAATACATTAGCTGGCTCCATGTTTTAGTTGGTTAAAGAGCCTGGCTGGTAAGCTGGAGTTCGCGAGGTCAGATCTCCTTGCGGCTTCATGTTTCTTTTTATATTTGTTATATATTATACTAAGTTATGAATAATGAAAGTAAAAATGATGGCAATAGACGTGGAGTGGTTGGTACTAAATTTATAAACTAACTCTGCACCCCATAATGACAATAATAATTTTATTCTTCTTTTTAGTTATAAATACAATCTTACCTATGCAATTTCTAGGTCCAGCACTGAAAGGAAGATATGTATATAGAGGCATATTAGTTGTCCCTTCAAATCGACTGGGATCAAATTTTTCCGGATCGGGAAAAAATTTAGGGTGTCTGTTTGAATGAAATATGATTACAAGAATTGACGTATCCTTCGGGATTATATTTCCATCTTTGTATACGACGTCCTTATTTGATTTACGACCAATATAAGGTACTGGTGGATACAATCTAAAAACCAAAAAAAAATTTATTATCGTTTTATACAGGGTGGTTCAAGCTTAATATAATATATTACGCCATTTAATTTTAAAACTAAAACTTTCTATAAATACAGTCAATTATAATATTTATGTTCTCTTGCACCAATCAGTTTTCGACATGGCTTAACTAAGTATAACTTAAACTATAGAAGATGTGGCATCGTTGGAATTATAGCAAGCCAATCTCATACATAGAACAATAAAAATTTTCTCAGACAGCCAAGCGTCTTTGAAAGCACTTAGCTCTTTCTCTCGCCCTGTTGAAGCTGAATTTGTTTGGTGAAATCTGAATACGTGTGAGCCACGATAGACTCTTGCGAGTCGTAGTGGAGGGCCTTATAGACCCACTCACCACACGCCTAACCTAGGTTAGTAAATAGTTTTCCGTCTTTTATTATTATTATTCTGTGGCATGAAAGAAGAAACCTTCATCCACATACTGGCGAACGGCATAGCAATTTAGAATCCTATGACAAAACACCTAGGAGTTTACAGGATAGAAGAGGGTCATTTACCTAAGTTAAGTCCTCCTATTCCTCCAGGAAATAGGATTTACTAGTCTCTGAGACTCCCCAGGATCTAAGTAGAAGTAAGGGGGCACAAAATACACCTTTTAGGTCTCAATGAATGTCGCCTCAATATACATTTTTAGGTTTCCCTTTAGCGATTTAAGTGTGCAACTACATTGGAAAGAACCGGTATAATAATAAATCGTAATAACGCACCTCAAACACTCTTTCAACACTAATTCTAGATATTTCATTTGGAGTAAATCTTTGTTTGTAGCTGATCTTGATCTATCGTCGCCGAAAATTTCTTTTTGTTCGGTTATTAATTTGTCCTGAAAAAAAATCATTGTTTCAGAGACCATAACCTCATATTTTTGTTCTTTAAACTCACCTGAACGTCTTTATTGAGAGACAAGCAATATAAGGAGAAATATAGCGCAGCCGCGGTGGTGTCGTGGCCCTGCAAATAAGATTATTTCATAAAACATCTCTTAGTTTCCCGTCAGGTTTCTTAATGACCACACTTGAGTTCCCGTCCGATACTTGCAGGTATCTTAATCCCGCACTCGAATTGCCGTACAGTTTATTTAATCTGTTCTGTTATCGGAACTGCCCTAATAGTTTACCCTGGCGGGGTTAGGTTAGGTGTCTTATTATTCTTGAAATAAATGTACAAATACTTTTACCATTCAATTTATTTTATATTCCCTTAATCTCCTTGATTTTGTGTTTATCTTGTTGCACGCAATTCGGCTCCTGATTTTGGTGTTCTTACTCGTATTCAGGTAGAAAATGACCGCTGCGCGCAACTCATCCCTGCCCAAATCTTTCTTTCTTTCTCTTGTTCTTATGCCTTCTCAGGCGTCGGATTGGAGTTCTTCCTGAACCCATGTTTTCCATTCTTTTCTATCCCTTGCTAATTCCTTCATCTCTCCTAATGACTTTCCTTTGTTCTTTCCAATTTCTTCAATCTGGTCTATCCATTTCCTTCTGGGTCTTCCTCTTTTTCTTGATATTGCCATTTCCATTACTTTTCGCGCTATTCTATCTTGCTTCATTGTTACTATAATCCAGTCATTATTGACATTCGAAATCGAAAATTAAACTATAATTCCTAAAGTTTTCAAACTTCGGTCAAGTGAATGGTACATTGAGACGACAATAAATATCATTTTGCAACCTTGTCCGAAGTCCGGAACATTGTTAAAATTGCAATTAAATTAATTTTTGCTGTATGGTCGTGAAAAAAATTCCAAAAGTTCTGCAAACTTGGGGAAGTTTTCGATATAATATTTCATATCACGTATTAAATTTGCAACC
>CAJUYG010000016.1:460593-566013 GCA_910591675.1 Galerucella calmariensis | reverse complement strand
ATTTTCCTTTCCCGTCCTTAAAGCTTTGATTAATTTTATTTCCTTCCACAAATCCTCCCATTTTGATAAGTATTTGTTCTATTTCTCAAATTCTTGTATTGCAGCTTTGTAATTTATTTTTTAATACATTCTCTCTTCTTCTTTAGGTTCTCTTGTTTCATTACGACCTATTTCTTCTATTGTTCCATCTCTTTTGAGCTTTTATTTCCTCACCTGTCCTTACAGCTTTGGAGAATTATATTTCATTCGACAAACCCTTCCACTTTCATTAGTACATAATATGTATATTGAGAAATTTTAGCCTACTATCGTTGATTGATGAGTTCAATCAACGCTACTATAGAACCAAACAAAATTACAATGTCAAAAAATTTAATCACTCAACATATTCTCCTCTCAATTGGATACATTTATTAAAGCGAACCTGCAACGTCTCTGGACCTTTCAAAAAAAAGTTTCTTCTTGCTCTGCAAACCAGACCTCCACAGCTTTGATTACCTCCTCGTTGGAAGGAAATTTACGATCTTTTAAACTTTGCTTCAGTTGAGGAAAGATATGATAGTCGGACGGAGCCAAATCTGGTAAATAAGGGGAGTGCTCTAGTAATTCAAACCCTAAATCACGAATTTTTTTACATGGCAACATGAGATTTGTGTGCAGGGGTGTTGTCATGCAAAAACAAAACAACTTTGGATAGCTTTCCGCGTTTTTTCTCTTTAATTTTTTTCCGTAGAATGGTCAGTAATGTCGAATAGTAATCTCCGGTTATTTTTCTACCCTTATCCAAAAAATTAATCATGATTACTTCATGGCAATCCCAAAAAACTGGAGCAAGAACTTTTCCTGCAGATTTTTGGACACGAAACTTCTCAGGTCTTGGAGAGGACGAAGGACATTGATCACCAAGGGTATTAAGCATATCTTCGTAAATCTGCTTACCTCTTAATCCTTTTGAATACAGGTACTTGATGACATTCACAATTTCGGTGGACATATTATTTCTTTAAATTTATTGCGTAACTCTGGTTTTCTTTTTCGACGTCTAGGCTGGAACTGGTCTAGGCTAACTAGACATCAATACATCCTCGTATTTGTTCTATATCTCAAATTTTTGTGTTCCAGAATTCACGAACATTCCTTTTTCTAGCCCGGGCTCCATGCTTTCATAAATTCATTCTTTGTTGTGGAATTTTCTATTTTCAATTACCAACTATAATCTATTCCTTCCTTCTATCTTGTATTAATAAAGATTCTATTATTAGATGGACATGACAGGAAGACTGAGCATTAATGTTCGAAATTTTAGTTTTTAGTTTTTATTTCTTTCAGTTTTCTAGTTTTTAGTTTTTTAGTTTTTATTTTTATTTAGTTTTTATTTATATTTATTTTATTTATATTCATATTTATTTATTTATATTTATATATTATCAAAAATATTTAAGATATTTTCAATTTTGACCATCTGAAATAATCCCATTTTTTTTGGTATTTTCTATGGGCTAGTGTTATCCTGTAAAATTGACTGCAAATAGATTTAAGCTATCAAGTACCTCTCCAGGTATCGGTACCGATTTTTCAGTCAATTGTAGTTTAAACAACGCATAAGTGTGGCCTTGTTTTCAGATGGCAATAGACCTGAAATTTTCCAAATCGGATACGTCCTCCAATTGGGGGTTTCGAGTGGTGGGAGGAGCAGATTTTCAACAACCATTAATTGTTGTCAAGGTAAATAATGTGGTAGAACAATCGAGTTGTATAATTTAATCGAGTTAATTTTGGATTACTGATATTTAAATTGTAAGTTGACTTTTTTCTTTTTTTATCTATATTTACACAAATACATGTTATTGAAAAAATTGCAAGAATTTCTAACAATTCGGTAAAAATAAAATCCGGAGTTAATATCCCGAAAAATATTGCAAATATCTGAAATAACGAAACATATCCTGGAAGACGAGAAGGAAGAGAAAAAATGATTATTACTTTAATGTAACTGTGTGTACGATCCACTTTCTCACAGTAATATTTGTTTATATTCATTAAATATAAAAATTAGGGTACCAATAGTATATTACCTACCAAGTGTTAAAAACACATAATACATAACGCAACGGTTTTTTAAAGATTTTAACCGTCTGTCACTTGATGACTTTGACGTTTCACGTGAATTTTTCAATTAACCGTTAGTGTATGTAAAAGTTTTTTGTTATATTTTCCAATATCTTTGTTTATTCGGTAGGTTTGTCACACAAGCAGAAAACGCTTTAGCAGCCCTTAACTATCAGCTGCCTTCGCCTACGGCCGCTCGTACAAAATAAAACCTATAAAATACAAGTAAAACAGAACACAGAGTCAGATGTTGCAAATGCAATACGCATATATACAGATGTCTCAAAAATGAAGGAAGGCTCAGGATGTGGAGCTTACTCCAGAGCACTAGGCCTGAGGATTGAGTGGGGAATGGGGAACAATACGAGCTTGGTTCAAACAGAACTGGCTGGTATCTCAATGCCACAAAAGAACTAGCCAGAAAAGGAATTTCTGGCAAAAACATAACAATCTGCACTGATAGTAGAAAAGCCCTATTAGCCTTGGACAGACAACGTGTTGTATCGGGGCTAGTACTAGTGTGCCACCAAGATTTAGCTAACGCCTCGGCAGATTACAATATTATCCTGAGGTGGGTTAAAGGGCACGACAGGAGTAAAGGGATGAGATGGAATCGAAGGATGCAGTCTTGCTAGGGTCACCCTGGGAAGCTGGCGCCGTAGAAATATTTGACGATGACCAGGAAAAACCTACGTTCAATAGTAGGATTTTTGACTGGCCACTGTCAACTAAGGAAACAACTCCATACTATGAGGCTGGTGGACACACCTCTATGCAGGATGGGTGAACAGGAAGATGGAACTGTCAAGCATGTCTTATGCGAGTGTCCGGAGTAATCGTCAATAAGAGAGTGTGTGTTCGGTGGGACTTGGCCTACACCTGCCGATATAAAGGAGATGTCTCCTAGTGACCTGTTCACCTTCCTGGGAAGTACAGATACAGATACAGATAGGGCCGCTCGTATTTTCAATAGTCTTTGACTATTAAAACTTATTTTCCGCTCTTGTAACACAATATACTAAAATGTATATAACACGACCTTGATAAACTCTCCAATAGTTTTATTGCTTTTAAATTTCTCTTATATTCATTAATTTGACTCGACATTATTTTGGCTTTCATCTCTGATAATGTCCCGTTAATTTATTGAAAAATATACAGTCGAAATAGTAGATTATTTATCAAGGTCTTTTATTGAATAATTCTTAATCATAATATTGTGATATTTGTATATAAATAACTCTCATATTTGGCCCTATTTATCGATGTCATATGATCTCTTCATTATCCACACTTATTATTCACTGGTGAATAATGTCATTATACTTGAAGAAGCACACTTAAGATTAACAAATAGTGGTAGACAAAAATATAATTCTACTTTTTCAAAATTGTCATGTAACCAAAGCAAGATAACTTTGGACATTAATAGAGAGGATACAATGAATCGAAATTTTGATACTTATATATTTTTAGGTTAACGAAAATAGCTTGGCTCAACAAGCAGGACTAGAAGTAGGTGACGTTATAGTGAGTGTGAACGGTAAATCTACCTCAATTTTGACACATTCTGAAGTGCAACAAGCTATATCTTCTGCTGGGCTAGAATTTAATTTAGGAATAAAAAGGTAAATAAATTTGATTATCAAAGATAATTTGATCTTGCGAGAACAGTAAGAGTAGAAAAAAGTAGGTTAGGTTCTATGTGAGTGGGGCCTTCTCGCGACCTCCACTGCGACCTTCGTTAGGTCTACTGTGGTCACCCATGGGGATTACAATTCACCCCACTAGCCTGTGCTTTTGACGAAGTCCATGGTTGTATTTGAAGTCGTTCGGCTCTAAGGTACTAAAACCTCTGCCTCTGGCTAGGATACAACAATAACACTAATATTCACTTTTCATAAATAATAATTGACCGTAAACAACAAAGTACGGAGCTGTCGAGAACTGTCAGTGTGACAGTAGAAAAAGACGTGAGATACATTGCCGCTACGGAAGTAACGCATTCATAGTATTTTGACCTAGGGATTGATAGGCTGCGCTTGCGCGTAATCTAAACACCAACCAATCAAATTTTTGTAAGTAAAAGATTAGGGTTAACGTTTGTAAAACATTTAAACGGTTCATTATTGTGATATTTTGAGTAGGATTGATCACAGACCTGCCTTTTTTCCATTTCTTCCTACGTAATGTGTTAGAAAGACATTAACAATCGATGACGCACACCAAGAAGGGTATTATTTTAACCATATGTAGAGCTGGTAGTGTAATTTTAATACAAAAATGCGCCTAATAATGTCAAAAAAAATTCAGTATTTTACAGTATAAAATAAACTGAATCTACCAGACAGTATGCAATAAAATACGTTACTTGATACATCCGGTATGCCTTCTGACGTAAATTACTAATATAGTGTCACTTTGACAGCAGCAAAAGTATAGTCTTCATAACTTTGAACAAATCAGACTATTCTCCGCATATCTTATGATTATTTTGAGATAAAACAAAAATTATCAACTACTTACATTATTCAATATTCTCCAAAGCAAAACATAATGAACTACCTACCAATAATAATATTCTAAAGACACCTATCGATGATTTTTATCGGAAAATATATTGACCTCTAAGTTTTATAGATGATTCGTTATCTTATTTATAGGTGTTTATATACAAAAAAAGATTAGAAGGGTGACGAATAATATGATGAGCATGACCTATTACAAGCAAAACCTGATAGCTAGACACCATTTAAATAAATACAGGGCAGACGCACAAGTCGATAGGAAAATTAGTTCGGTAATAGCATGAGAAGAATTCTTTGTCTGATACATTGGAACTGTATAAATACGTCTTTGTTCAGTTGTCCGTAAGGTAGAGGCAGGTGGCAGAAGTAGCGTTATATTCCGTGAATTTTGAGTATTGTGTATTCGTTGACATCTGACATTTGCTGTGTCGCAGTGATGAATGAGGTTAAGAGTACATTAAACCAGAAAATGTTTTACCCAATTTAAAAATACCGCAGTTTAACTATGATTATTTCTTTTACTTGTCAAAATCTGACATTTTGGTGGTTTTAACAAAAAGCAATACATTATTCTAGCCAAACATTCGGTATTATACTGATAATTCTGCTTCCTCATCGATAATACCTTGTTTACATTGAAACGTCAAAATTTTACTTTGAATTTGTCATTATTGACAACTAAAAATGCTTCGGAGTTTATTGAAAAATGAACACAAACCAACTCAGTGCCATCACCCAAGAGAATAATTGAACATTTAATACATTTCAAAAATAAAGCAAAATCCTTTTAAATTGTTGAAAAAATAATCTTTCCAAATAGGTACATCTCGTTCTTCAAAATTTATCATATAATTTTTTATTTCCATCATTCATTTCATCAGCAAAAACATTCAAACTAAACGAATTTAGATAAAATCAATCGGTTTGTTTTCATATTTTTGCCAAATAAACAAGTTTTCGTGAAAAAGAAAGAATTATCGATAAAATTTGAAGCACTCGTGGTATTACTTCTGATAATATAACGTTTATATTTTTACGCACTTTTTTATTTGTAGTTAAATTTATCAATAAATAAATAATTTTATTGATAAGTTATGATTTGTCTTATTATTTTTCAACAAAAATGTAGTACAAACGGTATTTAGAGCCGCTCTGTAGTTCGCGCTCTTTTTTAAACAGTTACGAGATCCAAGAAGGAACCACCCCTGCCACTTTATCGCACCTTACAACAAAATGGACCAGCGAAGTACTGCGAGCTAAAATTTTGCGTGCACGTCTCAAGGTTGTCTCTGCTTCTTCAGCTCTTCTTGAAGATGACACCCACTCTATACTTACATACTATTCGATGTCTATTAGTCGGATATGATTTTGTAAGGTTTATGTAATTACTGTTGTAGCTGTATAAAAAAAGCTCCGCCGATAAATGGTTGAGGGCCATTATTATTGAGACACCCGGTACCTACGCCCACCCGACAAGTTCATTATTACGGTTTTTTTATTAAATATTGCATCCTTATTTTATAAAACACAAATTTAAGATGATTCAGCGTCCATAATCTAAGACTCATTGTTTTCAGAGGCGAAGCTATTCCTCCCGATTTACTGCAAGTGAGTAAAATTGTTTTTTTCATCAGAAAAAAACTTCTAACACGCCACAGATCTTTTTTAGGATGAAGGTAAAGAAATAGAAGTTATTATGAGAGATGTTCAAGTGAGCGTGGATGAAACAATAATTGAAAAAGCCGAAGAATTAATTGAGCAAATAGGAAAAGAAAGTAATAAAAATATAATTAAATATCTGATACACTTTTTAAATGTTTTCTTTTTAGCTTTCATCGATTTCGGACAACATAAAACTACAAAGTTGACTACTAAAGGAAGGTATAAATTTTAATATAATATAATATTTTTTATCATCTTCTCTTTTCTATTGACGATAAAGAGAGTTGACAAATTTATTTTGTCACTTTCAAATCAGAAGTACAAAAACAACGAGTGGCCACACCTAGATCGTGATTTTCCAGAGGCGTACTTAGTTTTATTTTTAATTGAGTTTATACAATTGTTAGTTTTATTTGATTTAGGTATAGGTTGTTAACAATCTTCATAAATTTTTGAAGTTTGAAGCAAAAAAGGATTGGATTGATGGCAATATTTATAAACTTAACAGGCCAAGCTTATTCTTCTATCTGAACTGTTAACCAAAACAGAAACCACCAAAAAGCGAAAAGAAAGAAGGTGTATTAAATTAGAACCATTTCTGTGAAAAGCGCTGGCGAGTTGAAAAAAAAACCTGTGGGCATTTCCAGATGCTCAACTAGGTCATGGTTAAAAGGGTGGGTAAAAGAACAACACAATAAACACTGGAAGAATACGCCATGGCAAACACATGGGAAGACATTCATAAAAGAACCATCAGAAAAAGTAGCGAAATAATTGCTCTTAATGGGCATGAGCAAACTACGCACCATAACGGGACTACTTACGGCACACTTTCTCACAAAGGAGCAACTGAACAAAATAGGGCTGTATAACGAAGACCTTACATGCAGAAGATGCAAAAAGGATACCGAAACAGTTCTGCATATACTATGCAACTGTGAGACGCTGGACCACAGCAGGAAGAAACTGTATGGTAGACCCCAAATGACTCCAGAAGACTTCTACAACCAACCAGCAAAGAACCTGTATGAGCTAATACAGGGAACGTATTGGCTGAATAGGCTGTGGTCAGAACACAAGGAATCTCCACAATAAGCTCAGGAGGCTGAGGTGATGTCGGCGAAGGGACGTCTCCTTTATAAAAAAAATCACTCACTTTCTATCATAGCTGGCTTGCACAAACTTTACTTTTTATGTATTTTTAATTTTCAGCGGAGAAAAAATGGTATTTTCAAATGCTACTCAAACATATAGTACCACCGAAGAAAAATATAAACAAAAAAAATGGTCGACATTTTTAATGAAGCCCGAAGGGCCCTCGCCGATATCTAAAAAAGCGGTTGAAGATGAAAAACGAATGGTGAGTTTACTTTTCATTTCTCAATATTTTTTTATCTAAAAAAAGCTTAAAACCAAACGCAGCATTTTTATTTTTTTTTCTGTATTGGTGACCAGAGACTTGAGAGAGTACCTATGGATATTAGGTTCGTTCCAATTGGCAATAGATCCGCTCTAGTACCTATCTAGGTATCTTCCCGTTCCAACTGATTATAGTATTCATCTCGGGGCACTCCAAAAACAGTACCTTCTATAGCTATACAGTATAGCTTCTGTCTAAATTGAGTCACACTTACGACCAGTTGCTTAAAGTTAGTTGGACTTTGATTTTTGTAAATATAACTCTCTCAATTGATTGGTCAGCTAACTAGATCAATTTGTGTATGTAATATTGTATATAAAAGATCCTTTTCCACTCTTGAATATGTTGTAGAGTGATGGTTATAAAATCATTATTAAAAAGCAGTCAAGAAGAAAATCCTTACCAAAGGAAAAGAGGGTACAGTTCGATCAAAACGTTGTAAGTATAACATAACTCATCTTATATAGTTTGGCAAGTTTATCTGAAGCTACGCGGCATCGGTAAGAGGCGAGGAAACATGACGCATATCTGTCAAAATCATACAAATGGCGTACGGTACCTATTTTACCAGTAAAATTAAAATACAAAGGTCACTGACAATACCAACACCACTGGATAAATCAATATCAGTCAATTGACGAAGTGAGAGGGAAGAACACACGCACGCGCTTGCCAATAAGAAGTCAGCTGGTCAGGCCTTTCGATAGGAGGGTGTGGTTATTATGGTTTTCGCACGACGCTACCAGAGCTTGAAGAAGCCCATAGCAAATTTGGAAAAGTTTTCATCTTTTAATATTCATAAATTGAAAAAATAATGTTAATTAACAAAATCTAAGGAAACAAGCACATTAAGGAATAAACGTTTAATCTTATAGTTAATACTTTTTAATCCCTTTTCTAAATATTATCACTACATACTTAGCACTTTAGCTTTTCCATAGTTAAACGTGGCAATATCGAATGTTTTCGACTGCATTCCTTTCACTGCTTCAGCTAACCTTGCCAAAGTATACTTCACTATCTTTTAAAAAAATTCAATTTCAGCTGGAAATAGAACACGATTCTGCTATTCCATATTCACCAGAAATTCCAGTATCTCCAGATTCAGATAGCTTTGGTTCTCAACCGGAATCAGATTCTTTAGAAAAAGTAAACTACAAAAATGATATAGAAATCGACTATAACGATGAAAAATATAGTAATAGTGATTCTGAACAATGCTCCGATTGTGAAGTTCATAACGTTGGATCAGATGATGAAAGTGGCTTTGAACATTTAACAAGTATGTTTAAGTATTAAACAATATTCACTTCATTTCTACTAACTTGAATGACTCCAAGACTAACCCAGTCCAGAATATCTCTCGAAAACGTCATCCAGAAAGAATGGAAGGTGCTAGTTGTTTTCTTGCAGGTCCAAGGGAAAACTGATTCCTTCAAAGCCCAAACAGATTTCTGCCCTTCGTTAAAGGTATCTGATGCTTTAACTGAAAATAGAAGGGATAGCAATGATAAAAGCTAGATTAATTTTAATAATTGTTTTGTTTAATATTTTAGGAGATTCTATTGGACAACCTCTAATCTATAAGCCAATATCTGAAATTATTGTGGATCCTTACTCGGAAAACGCGATGACCCTAGAAGAACAGCTCAGAACTGTTCAAAAACAGCTACAGGCTTTATCGCAACTACCTTCTTCAGTGCAAGTAACCCTGGACGCGGTGTCAAGACAAATAGCTGACATATTTAGCGCAGAAGATGCAGAAAAAGAAAACACCGATGAAGTAGATGACAAAGGTGATGATAAAGGTAATATTTTAGGATGAACTTGAAATTTGTTGTATTAATAATAATGTCATAGATGTGTCAGCGTCGGCAGAAGCAGCTGAAGCTGAAAGCGGAGACGATACGAACTCAATAGTTGGAGATGAGCTGGAAGAAGATTCTTTAGCCGAAAAGGAGATACAAGAGATATTGGATCACGATGCATTGGAAGATTGTGAGGTTGAAGAGGAAGAACAAGAAGATTTAGAGGAAATTAATAGAATTCGTGAAGCAGAAATAGAAGCTCAACGTAAAGAAGAGGAATTGGTAGCTAAAAAAGAAAAAGTTAGTCCAATAATAGTAATTTTGTCATTCCTTTTCCTTGGAATAGTTAAGGATTATTTTTCTTTGACATTTCAACATTTTTCTGTTACTTGTGCATCTTTTTCCTTAATCTTTTATCTTAAATTACCCTTCCTGCTTGATTATTTCCCTTCTTTTCAATACATTTTTATATTCAACTTTCCCTCGTATAAAATAAATGACACATTATATCCTTGAAAATTAATAGCTATTAAAATAGTTTAGCTTTGTGTTTATTGAATCAAACTCACTTACGCCTATCGAAAAAGCAATGAAAAATATTTGAAAATCTGCCAAATCTATCCTCGTCTTAAAAATAACAAATCTAAGGGCCAAAAACATTTAAATTTATATTCTGACGATCTATACTTGCAGCTCTTACTATTGAACATATTGGTAGTGTCCATATTACAGATATTGAATCTACACGAACAGTAAGTGCTTGTTGTGTTTGGCAAACATTAATACATATTTTTGGAAATTAATGTGTTTTGATTTGATAAATGAGTGTAGTGATATGTTACCTGGGTGAATGAGTCATCTAGTACCACGGCACAAGCATTTGAAGCATGATTGAATTTGAATTTTCAGGAATCAAATCAAACAAATTAATTGTTTCAGCCCTTACTGATCAAAATTTCGTTTATATTTCATCCCAAATTTTGTCTTAAAACATTTCAAATTTTTAAACGAGTGCCAGACGCAGGAAAAACAAGAATTTCATTTTCTTAAATTTAAATAAAATCTTCAATTTCTCTATAAAAACTATCAGGAAATGGAGGGCAGCCAAAAACCAACCTTCAGACCCATAGTCCTTCCAGGAGGTAGAAAATGGATAGACCCCGATGACGTCGTACCTACAAGGAAACCCAAAATGACGGACCAAAAAATTATGGAAAGCATAGAGAGTAGTCTGGAAGTCATATCTGGGAAAAGAAAAGGGTAGGCAATATTTTTAGGTTAAGTTCATTTATTTGGCATGTTTTCAGGTTAACCAATGGAACAACAGCTGGCCATGGTCAGACTCAGCCAAACCATTCTACAGGTATATCATTTTTAGATAAACATAAAATACATTTTATCACTAATACTCTTTCTAAGATGGCTAGCAAATCTGCTACGAGTGCTTCCAATGCAGCTGAAGAGGCTAGACAATTCTAAAGAAACCCATTATTAAGAGAAACTTGAAATTGTCACCTTTATCTATAACACTTTCTGAAGGAAAAGTCTAATCAAACTTGGACAGTATTGCTTGCTATGTACTGGTCCCCATTTATGTTGGCTAACCTTAAATCCCCAACTTCCTTCAGTGATATTTCGATTTGACACAAAATGGCGACCATGCTAGCAACTAAAGCTTACCTCTTGAATTTAGCGATCCAAGTTTGGTTGAGAACTTCGAAAAACCGAAATTTAAATTGTTACTCGTAAAAAATGTTCAATTATTAATTGGATTGTTGTTTTCAGAATTAATTTTATGAAATATACGCCTCCACAAAAAAATTTAGATCATCTTCAACGATCTGAAGTGTATCGGCTCATTCACAACAACGAAACAACAACTGCTACATCCAGAGGAATAGTTGGACGACCTGAGAAAATTTTGCCAGAACAGGATTATTATGAGGTGATGTTTTTTTAGACTTTTATGGTTATTTTAACTATAAATATTCAATTTTTTTCAGGCTACCAGAACTAACCAGTAAAAAGTAATACCTATACGATTTCTAGTTGTAAGTTTTAATCTTTTAATGAACAAATAAAATTATTTTTAAGAAATACTATTATTTATACCTTATCCTCTGCTCAGTGCTATTTATATTTCTTTATTTGGCATCACTGATAAAAAGTGTGGTCAAAATTTGAAGTTGAACACCCCATTTTGAATTCACTACCTATAATGCAACTTCCCATTTGACCGGTTAAAATTGAAATTTGGTTAAGGTTATTTTTCAAATAAAAAACTTTTTTAAATATTTTTCAGACGTTTATTCATTACCATTATAAATAAATTAAATATTACAAACTAAATAGCAGTCAAAAAAGCGAATATTTCCACATTTATTAAACGTTTTTCTCGAGCTGTTTTTTAACAACTTCATTTTCAATAACTGGTTTATCTTCCCCTGGCAGTACAACTGTAGGTGGTTTTACATCACCCGATTCCGGTTTCTTAACATCGGTTGGAGCTTGCGTTTGACTGTTATCTCCTCCAGCTGGTGACAGCTGTCCTCCAGCTGGTGACAGCTGTTGTATTTGCGCACCAACACTTTGAACGGCTGAAATTCGAGAAAAAAAATAAGAAAAATATAAATACCTTCCATCAAAGAGTTAATGTGAAGCAGCTAGATGTGTAGATTCAGCCGAGGAAGAACTAACATAACCTCGATAATCTTCCACAGAAACATTGAGTTAAAATTAATCTGAATTGTAGTTAATTTTATAAAATATTTGGTAAACTTACCGGTTTGAATTGGATTTGGAGTATTTTGTCCACCTTGCGGACGGAATGGATTGAGCGGATTGTTCAAAAATGCGTTTTGGATATTTTGAATGATGTTATTATTACCGGGTTGAGCTGGGGCTGTACCTGTGTCGCCCTGAGCATTAGCTGGTGGTTTATTTCCACCTTGGAAGAAGTTGGTTATAGCAGTACCTAAGAAAAAGATAATTAAAACTTTCTAGCTGTCCAAAAATGAGTAATGTTGATAAATTTTTAAAGAAATGTAATAGAAAGACTTACCGAATGTTTGTATAAATTGTCCTGGTCCACCATTTTGTTGTTGAGTACCGGTGTCACCTAAAAACACATGAAACAATGTCAAAAGCTCGTTAGGCAAACAATTATTCCTGAAAGCCTTATTTGTATAAGTGATTAGCAAAATTGGTCATGGTTTGAATATTTTGCTTACGAAATTGATTATGCTTCTTGCGGCGCCCTCTAAATTATTATTTTATTAACTAATATTAGACAGGGACCGAAACCTTTGTAATCAAAGACTTTGTACAGCTTTTCTCATCACCATTGAAAGTAATTACGAGTATTTATAGATTAAATACCAATGAATGAAGTTACAGATATTTACTTTTATCATCATCAATCAAAAAAAAACTACCTCCCCGTTTCTTTTAAAGTCTATTACAACCTGAACTATTAATTATGTGTGATCACTTGATGATTGAGAATATCTGGAAGAATACCTTGTGCTGATCCTCCTCCTTGTCCTTGTTGTATACCTAGAGCGTTTTGAACGTTAGTAAAAACAGTTCCAAAAAATCCAACAGGTCCACTTGGTGCTTGAGTTCCGCTACCAGAATCACTCAAATTGGTATTGGACGTAGTGGGACGTTGATTGTTGTTTCCTGTGATAGAACCCATTAAATTACCAAAACCTGTGGAAAAAAATATTGTATAAATATGTTTTTTTGTGTATTTTCAATAAAATTAATACCAGTATTGATCATATTGACGAAATTCTGCAATCCTTGGTTTCCTGGTTGTTGACCATTTGTTCCTTCGTCTCCTTGAGCTGTTGCTGATGCTCCATTATTACTTCCTCCTAAATTTTGAAGATTTTGAACAAAAGTAGTAGCAATATTACTTACACCAGCGGCGATATTTTGAAACCAATTATTTTGACCTCCTTGTGCTGGAGGTGTCGATGGGTTTCCAGCTGAAAATCGTTTAATAGTGAATAATTACACACAAAATATTATCCAAGGTGACTTTGACAGAAGTATGATCAGGAATTTATCTCTTCCACACCTGGATAAAGAATAAAATGGTCTTAAATCATTATGAGTTAATAGAGCGATCCAAAGACTGTAACATTCAAAAGTAAGCCACACAAAGCTATGGGAACAACTTCAACAGTCCTGCTGAGCTCACCACCACTTCACCTCCACATACAAGCGGAAACCAGATCACCAATAGATTGACCAGAAGGTCTATAAGATATACAAAAAGTTATGGAAAGCAACCCACATTGAGAATACCTTAAAATTGAACAGATGGCACAAAAAAACGAGGAAAACATCAGAAGTTAGGGAAACGTGTTATGTATATGATGACTTTCAAATGTTTTATGAAAAAATACATACCTTCAGCTGTTTCAGTTTGCGTCTGCCTGACCAATAGTTTGTTTTTCTCCTCATCAAAATATTCATTCACTTGTTTTTCCAATACTGCCCACTGTTCGGGGCTAGGACTGAATTCGTCTTTACCAGGCGTGAAGGACTCTTTGAGATTCTTAAGACTAGTGTTGATGATGTTTTTACTTTCTGATATAATTGTTTCCAAAGGCTACATTGCAAAAATTAAAAGTACTTAGATTAATAATTCATAGTATTCAAATAAACATAGGCCAGACGATAGGGGTAACAGCTACAAGTAATTAGCACCGCAGATTTTTTTATAAGTACCTTAAAGTTTACCAGTCTATCGATTTCCCAAATTAGAAAATCAAAATCAAAATACTTTTTTTTTCGAAATTCTTCAATGTTTCACGCTGGGGGGAAGGTGGAGAAAAATAAAAAATACCACTGTGTAGGAGGAGTGGTTTGCAACAAAAAAAGTTTCTTGTGTTTCTTTCGTCCGAGCAATGGTTTGTCCGGAAAAAATTCGGTAAACTAAGTATGTGTTCCGCATCCGCGCGACTCTATTTTCTGAACGCGGCGGAGTACATTATAAACTATTGTACAGTTATAATGTAATATATAAATAATTGTAATGGGGCGTTTCGAAGAGGGAAGTAACAGCTTTAAGATGGCATTTTTTTGTCATAGCACATAATCATTTTTAGCAAATTACTCATATTTAATATAAATATTATATTCTAATCAAAAACCAAGTATCTCAATAAAAAAATATTACATTATAATAAGAAGGCATTGAAACAATTTTTCGAAGGATGGAAACTGTTAATTAGGAGGTCTGTTCCATAAATGAAGTTTACGGATAATTATTTTTTCCTAATTACGAAATACGGCACTTCAATAAAACTAAAATCCCTAGGTGGTACAACTTAGTCAATGCTATGAATTTTTTGAAAAGTTGTTGTACTTACATTTTTCGCAGCTTTTTCTTGGAAATCCGAATCTGGTTCTAGCAGTGATTTTCTTGCTGGAGTCTCGTTACTAACTGGAAGCTGAGAAAATTATTTTGAAGTTATTAAATTCATAATAAACAAATTTTTTATTAATTTAGTTTTTTCTCGTACCTGTGGTACTTCTACTGGATTTTCAGGAATCACACCAATGATTGCAGCTTGATTTTCAGGCTGAACCAACTTCTTTACAACAGCATCATCTTCTTGCACCAACTGTAACAAAAATGTTGTTATTCAATACCTGAATACCTTATTTTTGTAACAGATTATTTCCTAAGAATTAATAAACACCCAGTATGATTATTCCTAGACAAATCAAATTTTTTTTTACCTGAAGCTTTCCTTCATCTGCCTCTGTTAAAATTTCATGTTCAACTTGTAAAGGTAGATGCTTTAATGCTTGAGGTAATTCATCTGAAGAAAGCTGCACTTTCGCATCTAAATTCCTTCTTCCATGTACCAAAACTTGTTCTCTTGAAACAATCCCTGGTATTATTGGTTCGTATCTTACCTCCACGGGAATGCTTTTCTGGACAAGCTCTACAGGAATAGCGTACAAATGTGGCACCAAAACCGCACTTAATAAAATAATTAAAGTTTTCATTTTAAAAAATTTTTGTTTAAAAAATCATAAGAGGTATTTTCAAATATTTTTCAACGCGCTGATTTAAGCAACTGAAGCTGGATAATGTCTTCAAATGGATTTTATACGAAGATCACGTTTATCGTGAATTCTTGAGTTGGGTGACCCCAGCAAAGTTACAAGAACCAAAGGCGTGGACACGATTACTTTAAAAAGGGTTCAATAATAATTTTATTAGATTTTCACTGTTTTCAACGACATATTTTAATGGTATTATTGATTCAAACAATAATTTTAAGTGTAATTAATAATTTAATCTACGACCACCTCTAAAATTAGTCATTTACGAACCAAAAAAAATGTGTAAAATCATACATTATACATACGTTAAAAAGCGTGCGTAAATGAACAACGCTTTTTATATGGGACTTTCATTATAACACCCAAAAGCGAGCGTAAATGAACAATGATTTTTAAATGGGGTTTCCATTTAAACACTATTCTTTAGCTACGTAATGATCGAGCTGCCTTGATTTTAGTCGTTTGAAGTATAAACTTTTGTGCTATCAGTAAATCTGACAGAAGTGTCAGACATAGTGAAAAATATTTTCTGTTATATTTAAAATTTTAATTACTTTTATCTTATTTTAAATGGAAGAACTTCGAGAAGAATGCATTTCTTCGGATTGTACGCCACCTGAAATTAGAATTCGTTGTGTATATATTTGTTTATAGAAAATTTATTCTTTCATTTTCAACCCTTTCAGAGCACATTTTTTAAATTTTTTCTTCATGTGGTCGTAGATAAAGTTTTGTATGACACTTTTGCGCACTCGTTGCGAAGAAGGCACTCGCTACGTTCGTGCATTTTCGCAACTCGTGCGCAAAAGTATAACCTCACGCACTTGTATTATAAATAACTATTAGGTATCAAGTTCCTAACTGTTATGGACATATTGAGTCTGCGCAGTATCAAAAAAACGTTGCAGCAGAGCCTGAACTCTGATACTGCGCAAACTCAATATGTCTATAACAGTTAGGAACTTGCTACGGGAACAAACCTAATATTCTCAGTGCAAATGAAAAGGAATACTAAATAGCTATTTACCTAACAAGTGTGGAAAATGAATTTTGCGTGAAGCAGGTGAAGCAGCCGAGTGCGGGAAAACCTTTTCCGTAAGTGTTAGGTACAATAGTTTTTCTACGAGCGTGAGGAAAGTCAACAGAACTAATCAAAAGTTGAGATATTTTTATCTGATTATAAGTGCTTATAGTTTATTTAGAAACATATTTTATTAGAAATAAATATCTTCTTTATCAAAACTTGTAATGCCCTTCCTTACGCTCCATTTGCAAAAGATCTCGTATTCTTTTTCATATCTTCTCTTTGATTTTTCTGGTAACAGGTCCGTTTTCACATTTTGTGCTGCCAGAAAAATCTTATCGGGAACTCCCTCGCTTGTATTTTCATCGATTCCCTCGAGACAAAATATTCATTTTTAATGAGGACTCACTTATTCACGAGCAAAATATTTTAGAAATGCACTGACAGTTTTCTGTCAATAAACAAACAAAAATAAAAGTAAATAGCTGGTTAATTACACATGGTAACTAAAGCATTTCGCAAGCGCCATAATATACCGGCTTATTATTAATTTGATATATTGAGGTGGAAAAATATTTCCACACGGTGCGGGAAAATTAATTTTCCACACTAAAATGTGTGTGGAAAATTCAATTTTCCGCCGGCTCGTAGAAAAAATTGTTTTTAATTGAATACATTTTTCTATTAATCATACAAAATATTGAATTATAACATGAGATTTACTCCGTTTTAATAACAATTAAAATAAATGTGCTACGCTTATGATTTGGTACAACCGGTCCGTGAAGATGCTGCTTTTCTTCAAAAAGAAAGAACTGCAAGCGCATTGCCGGTACTCGCGTGGGTCAAGGGTACCATTAAACCGTTATTTTATTAATACCATTTTCAGATTTAGTGGGTAGAATTATAGTTTAGTACACAGCCTGGAAAATTTTTTTACACAACGAAATATCTATTTATTAAAAGTACATCTAGTGAAAGTACAAATTCTAACGGCCCTATCTAGATACTTCCAATGGGCAGACCTTTTGTTTTTTGCGGCTTTGCCTATTTCTTCCAATATTATATTGCTGATATATTGCGAAAGAGTTCTGGCCTCCCTTAGGCCGATTCTGCCATTCTTCCAAGTTTGGTAAATATTACCATGAACCCATTACTTCTTATCACTGAATTCCTTATCTAATTTATTTGAACATTCCTAAGGTTGTAGATGTCGCATATTTTGATCCATGCTTATGCCTTTACCTGTACTCTGTACAATTTTTGATTCATCTGTATACTTTGTATACAAAAACTAGCAGCTCCTTTAGTCCTATTTCCCGGAGGAATTTTAGGATGTCTGCAGGCTTCAACCTACGTGAATGTTCCTCTTCTATCCAGTAATCTCCCAGGTATTGTGCTCTAGGATTCTGAAGTGCTGTGCAGTTGGAAAGTATGTGGATGGAGGTTTCTTCTTCCATGCCACAAAATCTGCATTCTTCCTTCACTATTTCGATCTTTTTCAGGTGCCCATTCAGGCGACAATGTCCCGTTAGGATGCCTGTTGAAACTCTTAGCGCAGTTTTACTTTAACTTATGCATTCATTTGATCTCGGCAGGCTGTAGTCACCCAGAAGAGTCTTTCATTGTATAAGCTCTACTAGATCTTTCCAATGGTCAGATCTTCTCTTTTTCTCGGCTGTACCTATTTCTTCCAATATTACATTGGGGTTGATTCCGCAAAAGGGTTCAGGCCCCCAGAAAGGTATTTCAGTCCCCCTCTTTGCTAGTTCATCTGCTATTTCATTTCCTGCATACCTGCCTGTATACTTCACAAGCTCGTTGAATAGAGAGATCTGAATTATAATATTTATTATGTATTTATTCAAAGATTCTAATTTTTTACCGCTAACTGGTCTAAAAAAGTCTAACGTTTCTATTTTTCTTTTAAATTGTCAGCCTAGTTCATTATTTTTATCCTGATATATGGTATAGTTTACTATATAGAGCTTTGAAATCGTTACCTCTATCTACTATAACTCGTGAATAAATTTACGATATACAGGGTGTTTCTAAACTCATGCGACAAAATTCAGGAGGTGATAGCTCGTATCAAATTTAGATGGGATTTGCCTCAGCTTGAAATTCTATAACTTTCCTGCATTTTCAGCATTTATTATGAAACGTTTATTTTTTTTCTCTGCAGCTATTGATTTTGGGAGAAAAATTCAAGAATAAAAAAGTTTTTAAATAAAACAAGGATTTTAAGTTAAATTTTATTTCATGAGATTTCATCTCGAAAAAAAGGTTTTGATTGGAAATAAAGTGAGGGTTGCTAATTTCACCCCTGTATAATGTAACAGGAATTTAAAAAAATACCCGTAGCTAGTCCTTTGCGAGTGCACGGAAATAACAGAATTTCAAGTTTCTAGCTTTACTGAAATTTTGGGAAAAAAAATAAAAGCTCCATTTCAAGCACCACCTTTTAAGGGTGATATCTCAAAAAAGGGGTGAGCTGAGCAAATTTTGTTATAGGAAAGACCCATCTTAGTTTTATACGAGCAATCACAGCTCCTGAATTTTTCCGCGTTAATTTAGAAACACCCTGTATATGTTTCAGTATATGGCTATTAAAATTCCTGAATAATTTAAATGGATTTAGTTAATTAGATAATTTTAAACAAAGGAGATAACAAAGGCAGTTATCAGGACTATACAAGGTATACGGAAGTAATGGTTTTACGTTAATAGTATAAAACTTTTATTCGATATCAACTATATTTGTGAAGTTCTCCAACTTTACAATATTACTATAGGATTTTTCAAAATAGACCATGTCGCCAAACTGGATATTTAAATATGCACATATAGGCGTGATTTCTATCAAAATGTTACTATTGATTTAGTTAATACAGAAAATATTCAAATTGCATTCTACTTTCTTCGCAGATTTTGATGTAAATACCTAACATTACTATTTATGTATCTGGGATGAGCAGAAATTAACCTACAAAATTAGGCAATAAATTTTGCATACACTAATTTTAAAATAAATACCTACGATATCTCTGAAATTTTAATATCGTAAAAGTATTTACCGCTATACATTTTACGACTGACGTTTCTAGGATTTCATTTATTTTTAAACTAAACTGTTCCATTAAAAAACCTACCTAGATATTTGTCCATTTGATATAATCGTTACCAGTAAAATAAATTTAACTAATCTAATCTAATCCCTCAACTTTAAAGCACTAAACAGAGTCACCCCATATACTACTGGTTTACAAGAGCCATTTTATTACAAAACTTACACTCAATGAGTACGTGCGAAGAGGGGAAGAGTGTAGGCACGTCAAGAAGCTCCGGCTCCTGGAAGATATTCCAGTTCTGGCTCGAGCGGCTGACGAATGCCTGCGTAAGTACTACTTCGCTACCCCATATAGGGCCATGATACGGGATAGAGAGTCCTGGGAAAAAGAGAGGAATACACAGCCTAATGGGACCGTCTGGTACACAGATGGCTCATGCTCCGGTAATAGAGCAGGGGCTGGAATTTACTCCAGGTACCCAAGAACACAGGTTTGTGTACCATTGGGTGAGGGTGTATCTGCATATCAGGCCGAGATATATGCTATCTTGGAATGTGCGCAGATAAACCTAGACAGAGGTTATGTGGATCGACGCATAACCATATACTCCGACAGTCAGGCAGCAATTAAAGCCCTGAGTGGGTATACCGGCAACTCAGGACTTGCCAACGAATGTCGAGAACTACTTGCTAATCTTGCAAGGCGGAACGTGGTGCGGCTAGAATGGATTCCAGCCCACTATGGTTTTGAAGGCAACGAGATGGTGGATGCACTGGCTGCGGAAGGGGCGGCAGCTCCTTTCTGCGGCCCGGGCCCGACCCTGGGCCTAACAAAACAAAGAATACGCAAGGAGACGAAGAAGTGGCTGAGGAATCAGCACCTCGCTCATTGGAATGCTCTGCAGGGTCCTAGACAATCCAAACTTCTATTGAAGGGATGGACTGATGGACACGCCAGGGCAGCCATTGAACTACCAAGGAGTAGGCTAAGAAAGATAGCAGGACTCCTAACAGGGCACTGCTGTTTGAGGAAGCACCTCTACAATCTAGGAGTAGAGGAAAGTTCCCTATGTAGGGGTTGCGGCATGACTGATGAAACGTCAGTTCATGTTCTCTTAGAGTGTCCACACTGGGCTGTATTACGCAGGCGAATCTTCGGAGTCACTGTCATGGCTCCTGGAGACACAAGCAGGCATCCACTGAAAAAGGTTGCGGCCTTTATTGAAGGGCTCGGCTTAATGGATGACTAGGTAGCAGGATTGGCACAATGGGCCCGCCAGTGGCCTCAGTGTCGGAGCCTTGGCTTGAGTTGTCCAGGACAGGGCTCGCCTGCACATTTAGTAGTAGTAGTACACTCAATGAGAAGAAATCAATTATTATTAAATTGTAACAAGGTTTGTATGCAAAATTTGAAAATCCACCTTTAGGATTATTCAAACGTTCACCATATACGATGTGGCGTACATTATGTAAAAGAGAAGCTAGCTACATAAATATTGACATAGGACATCAATTCTGTAGTCTTCTTTTTTAAAATAGCTTTAACTATTAGAGGTAAAAGAAGCAAAGCATCATATAGGTTATAATAATTTAATAGTTGTCTGTCTTTAACTCCACAGAGTGAGGCTTGTTAAAACTATCAATTTAATATTGAATATAAGGTGTCACCTGTCATATTGATTATAATTCAAATTCCAATAGAGGAGTTCAGTCTAAGGTCAATGTGGCCAATAAAAATTGTTTTTTTCTGACAAGAATGACAGTAAAGGTCTACCATTCAAAACATAAGATTTTTGCATGTTTTTTATCATTGCGAACATCTATATTGCTTTATCAAAATAATGAATACACCCCCGAAGCATATATCTTGAAATTTAAATTGACTTTTTAGCTGAATACTCAACATATCGGAGGCTTATAATTCTAGGAACTTTTGGCAAGTCACCATCTCATTTCTGTTATTCTGTCACTAGTTATGTCAAATGTCAGTTATATTTATTTTTGTTGATATTCGTTTAATTGTGTATGTCCATTTTAGATTATATTTTTGTAGCATTTCTAGTTAGTTGTATCTCTATTCTTCTAATTACTTTTTCCACTGACATCTGACATAGATAGTGACAGATAACAGATGAAATGGTGACATGTCAAGAGTTCCTAGAATTATTGGCCACCGATATGTTGAGTATTCAGCTAAAAAATCATTTTAAATTTCAAGATTTAGGCTTCGGACTGTATTCATCATTTTAATCAAGCAGCATAGATGTTCGAAATGATAAAAAACATGCAAAAATCTTATGTTTTGAATAACGGACCTTAACTGTCATTCTTGTCAGAAAAAAAACACTTTTTGTTGGCCACACTGACCTTAGACTGAACTCTTCTATTGCCTTTTAGTTCATAAAACATCTAATTGGAAAGTTGCCAACTTCATGACGCTTTGTAATGAATTTTAGAAACATTTAGGAATTACCAGTTGTCTCCTAAAATAGTCGGCTTAATACCTCATTGATCTACGGCAAAGCTTACCAACCACGCAGGAAAAAAATATTTATTTTTGAGAACCGGAACCGTACCGAACGGTCAATTTTATTTCGGCCCGGGTCCCTAGCTTCCATTGAATCTAAAAGTAGGTTCTTTATTTTCAAAAGTTTCTTCTATAAAGTGTTTTTTTTTTAATAATAAAATTAAGAGAGATAAAAAACTGAAGTGTGAGTACCAAGTATTAGAAGAAAAACAAAAATTTGTAATAAATATCATTTATTTAAATATTGATACCAATTATCCATAACAATAATCACAATATTTTAACGTAATATAGACTATACAACTTTTACCATAATATTTTACACTATATTATATACAAAATGTCATTTGATAAACATTAATTCGACATTGATAAAATGAAAATAATATTAAATAGATGGTTTCGTTTTATTTTTAGACATTTTTATTCAAAATATAATTGGCAATTTTTGTAACACCGTGTAAAACTAAACATCAACCTTAACGGATGTCAACATATAAACTATTGCTCCAAAAAAATCCGCTAGCATGGAATGACATTTAAATTGACAGTTACTAAACATTCGAAGAACGTGAAATTTGAAATACGAAAAATACTGAAATGGACAAAAAGAGCAACTTTTTTTTTCAATAATTAACCCGAAAAAATAAGAAAAGAATAAAATTCAAGTCCAAGTTTTGTTTCGGTTATAAATAACGAAGAAATACCACAGAATATTTGTGAAAAATTAATAACTAGTATTCGTAAAAATATTAAATAATGTAGGTACATACAGAGTGTCCCAATAACAAATTGATCATGAAGGTTGTCTAACGAGGTAAATATGATTTGATAAAAATGTTGATATTAAGAAAGATACAGTGTGTTGAACATGAAATTGAAATTTTCGTTTTTTACAATAATTTTAACGCTTTTTGAGTATATGCACAAAAATTTGAGGATGGGGTTTTTTGATATGAGAAATTATAATGTTGTACCTATTTTGATGTATTTTGTAGAGGGCGTCACGTATGCGGCATAAATGTACGCAAAACTTTTTTGCCTTTTACATTAGCGATACTTTTGTAAAAAATAATTAAAGCCACATCATGACAACAACAAAAAAGGTATATTAGAGATAATCACATTTTAGTGATCAACTACATGATTATTATTTAATGAAATTACGTTCGAAAAATGTAGTTGTGTGTACCATAATTGGCCTACGTGGCGCCCTCTATAAAATACATCGAAATAGGTACAAAATTATAATTTCTCATATCAAGAAACCCCCAACCTCAAATTCTTGTGCATATACGTCAAAAAGTGTTGAAGTTATTGTAAAAAAAGAAAATTAAAGTTTCATGTTCAACCTCTCTCTTAACATCAACAATTTAATTAATTCTAGTTGGTTTAAATCGCAATATTTTGAATTAAGATTGTACTATGTACTGTACTTCTATGTACAATTACTTAAGAACCACCCTGTAGAGCAGTAAAAAGCCATACAACTTCTCAAACGTGAGATGAGTCACTACCTTTCTCTTTCTTTCTTGTACACCTCACGTCACATTTCCACATTAGACAGCGGCTAAATTAATCAATTGTTAGAGGTATATTAGTAAAACATATTTAATAAAAACACTCTGTATATCACTATAATATTTTTCAAGAAAAAATATTCGAAATTTAATTTTCTACCAATTAGATTCACGCCTGAAAATTCAACAAGTAATCTTTAAGCTGATTCGGTAAATTAAGCTTGTTGATGTAAAGACCCGGCTTGCGGTCTAAGCAATTGTGGATTTTGACGCGACAAATTTGTTTTAGTGTCCGCGGTCGTTTATAGAGGTCTCTTATGATGGCAGTTAGCGGTTCAGTCGTTTTGCCTGGAACGAGACTAAGTTGTTGAGTATGCAGGATCTGTAAAGATAAATTAAAAAAAAACACCATTAATTTACGATTTCCGTCGACATGTGCTATTAACGTTTTCAAAATTAGACAAAATCATGCATTAACGACTCCTATTAATGCATGATTTACATTAATCAATGATTTGTCTATAGGCAAGCCAACGCACATCTTATACATTATATTTATATTGACAGTTACCTGTGGTGTGGCAACCAAACATACACAGTCAACGGAGAAGCTTTGTAACTAACACGAGTATTAAAAGGGGCAATTAAAAATTTCGATTGTTAATGGCCCTCATTAATACACTTGTTGGAAAGGAGCTTTTCACTGATAAATTATCAATTTATAAAGATTCTGTCGTCCGCCAATAGTTAATGGACATTTTTACAAATAAATTATCGCCCGCTCATGATAGTTGAACATTTTTGCAAATAAATGAACCCTTTTCAAAAATTCTATCGTCCTCCTATGGTAGTTCCTAATTTTTTACTTTCGCCCATTAATTGATCTTTTTAAAAAATTCCAGCGTACGCCTATGGTTAAAGGTGTTTTTTCGCAGATAAATTATCCACTTATAAAGATTTTTTCGTTCGCCAATGGTTAATGGACATTTTTACAAATAAATCATCGCCCGCTCATGATATTTGAACATTTTTGCAAATAAATTAACCCTTTTCAAAAATTGTATCGTCCTCCCATCCTCCCATGGTAGTTCCTAATTTTTACTTGCACCCCTTTAAAGACACTTTTCAAAAATTTTATGCTGCGCCTATGGTTAATGGACATTTTTACAAATAAATTAACCCTTTTCAAAAATTTTATCGTCTCCCCATGTTAGTTCCTAATTTTTTTACTTTCGCCCCTTTAAAGACACTTTTTAAAAATTCTAGCGTACGCCTATGGTTAAATAACTATTTATTACCTTGAGGCATTCGAATAGAGGCTTGTGTTGCATCACGCAGTAGAAGAGCCAAATTATTTTGGCGAAGCTGAGATGAGGATCGGTGATTAGATTTTCTTTTCTCGATATCAACATAATGTAATAGTACATTATGTAGTTTTTTGTTTTCCACACGCTTTGAGCGTGCAATGGATGACTTTTGATGGCTTCGGACATGCTCAAACTCAGATCGGGGTTAGCGCCAAATTGTATCAACGTTAGGGTTAAATCATAACTGAAACAAAAAAATACACCTCAATATAAAATATTGAATTTTAATAAAAAAATACGGGTCCGCTGAACTATAGGGAAACAGGAATTTTTAACTGATTTTGCGAAAAATCGATAGTACTCACCTATTTTGAGAATAATCCGTCAAAAAATTTGCGGGTTATACACAATTTACAAAGAAAAATCCAAAAAAAGATTTTTTTTTCGCCACTTGAGCCATCACTTTTTGGCATGATATTTCATACAAAAAAAAAAACAGTTTAAATGTATTGCTCTGTACATGAAAGTGATCAACATGTGTTCTAGCCATCTATGAAAAAAATCCAGTTAGATTCTTCATAATATTGTTTAAATTACCACTTTTATAAATATATATTTGACAGGCAACCAGTTTGGATATAAATAATTTTAATAATAATCGCATACACAGATATGCAACCTACAAAACATAGAACAAAATACAATACTTTGTAGCGTGGTTGCCAGCTGTAATCGACTACTCGACAATCATGCTACATGACTATTAAGATACGAAATTAAATATTGTATCAGACTATATTTTTAGTTAGATTCATTCAAGACAAACCCAAGAACATAAATGAAATTATAAACACATATATATGATGATATCCTTATATTGCGTATTTGAAGAAGGGGAAACAAATATATAATCATTGTATTCAGCCTTCCCCTCAAAAAATATCCAATACTTTGTAATCCACATCAAGTTATTCCAGAAGGGGAAGGGAATATAATAATAGAATTCACCCTTCCCCTTCTAGAATAACTTATTGGAACGAAGTTCCTTATCGCGCGTTGTGAAAGGAGGCTAGACGGATAAAGTTCTTACGAAAAGTTTTGTCACGACACTTTTTGATATAGGAAGCTGTGCGCATCGCATGTTTCTCTGTCTGTATCTTTCTCTCTTATAAAAAGCAAATAAATTGAAAAAATTTTCACCATAGTCCGGGAGCGAACCATCAACCTACGCGTCTATATCAAGGCATTCAACACATGCTGCCATGAGCTCTCATGTGTATTAGATGCGAAGAAAGGTATTACATGCTGCAATTTCTATTTCTATTTCGCATTGAACAGTGTGATGTCGCGTCGATTATTTTTGTTGTGTATACAGGTTTTTTGTAAATAATAAATAATAATAATGAATGAATTTTAATAAATTCAAAAACAAATCATATTTTAATATTACAATTTTAGAACGTATGTATTTAGCAAGCCGTGCGTGTTCTAACCTATACGCTGTTGTGTTTACGAAGTCAAGAGAGTATATAATATACACTCTGTTGTTGTGTTTACAAAGTCCCGCGCATCTATGACGTGTATGAAAGAATAGACAGACAGACAGACAGAGTACATATTTATATGTATATATATATAAATGTTTCGGTGTGTGTATGTATATGTATCCTTCACTAATTAATCGAAAGGAACTTCGTTCCATCCGGGTGTCCCTTGACACCTCTCAACTTTTTTTTATTCTAGAAGGGGAAGGGTGAATCCAATTATTATATTCCCTTCCCCTTCTGAAATATCTTTTGAGGGCAAGGCATATCCAATACTTTGTAATCCACATTAAGTTATTCAAGAAGGGGAAGGGTGAATCCAATTATTATATTCCCTTCCCCTTCTTGAATATCTTGAGGGGAAGGCAAATGCCTCCAATTATTTGTAATCCACATTAAGTTATTCTAGAAGGGGAATGGTGAATCCAATTATTATATTTTTTTCCTCTTCTTGAATAGATTGATGTGCATTACAATGCATTCATCCCTCCCATCCAATACTTTCTAAGATGAAATTCGAATGCAATAATTAATTAATATTTTAAAAATATCATGATTCTCACGTAATCGTTTACAGCTGGCAACCATGTCACACATTACGCTAGAGCTTCTATGTCATTTGTCATTTGATTTAATTGTTTTCATACAAATTTGTAGCCTGTCAAATATATATTTATAAAAGTGGTAATTTAAACAATATTATGAAGAAACTAACTGAAATGTTGTTATAATTAGCGAGAAAACCTGTTGTTGATCACTTTTCCGTACAGTGCAATACATTGGTTTGTATAAAATAACTAGTTCAAAAGTGATGGCTCAAGTAGCGAAAAGAAATCTTTTTTTGGATTTTTCTCAGCAAAATATGTATAACCCGCAAATTTTTTGACGGATTATTCTAAAAATAGGTGAGTACTATCGATTTTTCGCAAAATCAGTCAAAAATTCGTGTTTCCCTATAGTTCAACAGACCCAAAAAATACTTACACGTAATGAATATCCGTACAATCTCTAACGTTCAAAACCATGTCCATGCAACTCTGCAAAATATGCTCTTTGGTTCTGCTGACCCGGACGTTCGGATCCAAATTGTGATTCAATAAAAGTATCAAGAGATTTTTGATGAATTCGAAATTTCCCCTTTTCTGTATATTGCAATTGATGGTTATATTTTCGGATACGGTGAAAACCAAGACGTGCAAAGGTGTCAAATTGGCACGGTAGCTGCAATTTGAATTGGCACCGTGTTTCAGTAGAATTTTTATACAATTTAAATAACAAACCTAAAAGAAATCAAAACTAGAATTTATTATTTCTACAATCGAGTTGTTTCATAAATACAGTTAAAAAGTAAACGTTGACCTTGAGAATGAAGATCATAAGAAAATTTTTTCAAATAAATTGACACCTGTTAAAATTTTTAATAAACTGACACCTGGTAATTAGGAATAACCTAACCCCTGCATCAACTTACTTTCATATTATGAGTAAAGTGATGCAATGGGTCTTTATTTATTAGAGGTACCAAGCATACCATCAAAGGTACCGAACCATCTCGTCCTACCATATTTGGATCACCTGAAAATATTGAAAACAATAGTATACTATACACCAAGGTGGTGAAGACTATTATTATTGAACGAGCACCAAGAATAAGGTGCGAGGTTTATAAATGTCTTCAACACCATGGTGTATATACAATTTTTTTCACTACTAGCCCATTATAAGCCAAAAATTAAAAATAATTCACAAACGCACCTCGAGAAGCGTTTAGTACACTGCCAGTTTTCGATATATCACGAACGTACTCGTTATGTCATCAGTCATTTTTGATTGAGCGCGAATTTCAAACCAATGTCATTTTTATTCAAATGATTTTATTTTGACAGGTAATTTCAAGCAGCAAATATGTTAAAGACAATCTCCTGGGTATACAAAATTATGTTGCACAAGTTTTTGTTCTAGGTTGATAATAGAAAAAATTATTAACCACTAATAGAGAAATTCAACTTCTCACTTGGCTAGTGTCTCAATACACAAGCAACTGCTGAATTTGTTGATATGTATTTAATAACAAATGTTTCTTTATGTTAACTTTTGGGTTTTTTTCCGCATGCTAGTAGAAAAACTAGTGTACCTAACACGTGCATAAAGTAACTTTTCCGCACGCTATTGCAGATGGCCGAACGATGCTTTAGCGAGTTCGTCCATCTGCAATAGCGTGCGAAAAAGTATCACTTTCTGCACTAGTTAGGTAAACTACTATTTTGTATCACATTCTTTCAATATTATAGTCTACTAGGAATGGGATACAGTTATGTGCACGATCCAGAAATATTGAATTAGGTAATTTAAAAAAGACTATGGTTTAATTTCTAAAAATAATTTCCAAAATTAATAATTAATACTCCACAATTCACTATATTTATAAATGTATATTATACTGCTCGCTTTTGTACCTTTTTACTTTTCCTTTTTCATTATAATACCTACAAAGTGAATGAACAAGACAAAAAGTCTTTTTAATAACTCATAGGACGGCCTGTATCGGTATATTAATCATAGATATGATAAACTATTCTTATTCAACAGGTGACTAACAAGTACATTTAACGAATAGATAAATTTAGTAGATGCCATTATTCAGTAGCGGTTCAACTTTCGGTTCGGTCGGTGCGTGGTTGAAATTTATTTTATTTTTTGAGTTCGTTTATCGTGAAGTGTAGTGAAGTGTAGTGTAGTGTAGTGTAGTGTAGTGTAGTGAAGTGTACCTACATGGAAGGCGTGGATTAGAGCTAGATACATTCTTCTAATGGGGTAATTTTTTATTTTTTTCATACTTTTAATTTTAAAAAACCTATTCTTTAGTTGGGTCTTCTAAATTAATTTGATTATCAGTATTGATATTTTAGTCATTTATAATCCATTTTTGAATTCTTTTAATGTTTTTTTTGTGACGAAATACTCAAAAGCCGGCCGGTGAATATTCCTATGACAAATAATTATTCTCATATAAGAGGTGAATCATATTGCTACCTCTCATTGAATCTGCTTTGGGCGAATATAAAATAAAAATAAATAACAATTTTATTTGTATCTGGTATTTGAAATTTATTTTATTTTTTGTTTCAAGGAATCTGGAGTGTACTTGAATGGTGTAACTATATGGAATCCAGGGATTAGAGCTCAATACATTCTTCTAGAGGGGTAGGTTTTTATTTTATTTACTAGTAGTTATTAGCATTAAGTAAATACAACATTTTTTTCATTTTTCATCCCATATAAATTATTAACTACCGATTTTTAATATAAAAAAGAATGTTACAATTGTGTATTTGGTTTTAATTTGCTCATATGCATTTCAAAATTAATTTGATTATCAAAATTGAAATATTTTGTTGATTTAAAATCCATTTTTGTATTATTTTATTGTTTTTTTATACCTAAATATTCCAAAATATAAAAAGACTGCAGATAAATATTTCTATATACATTACAAATAAGGGTTCTTATATAAGAAGTGAGTCATCATGAGATCATGTACTCGATTTTAATATCTTTAAGAAAAAATTTTCGTTGATTTTTTGTCAACGGATTTCTGTAAAACCCTCAACTGTTTTTTGCAAATTAATTATCATTTTTATGGTTACATTTCAATAATTATTCTATTTTTTGTTTAAGGTAACATAAAATATATGTCTATCCCAACAAAGTGAGTACCTACCTATATTGAATTTCTATAATGCATCATCTATATTTGTAAAATGTATACCCCTATTGTTTCGCGCCAACATTTTTTTTACAAGTAGTGTCAGTGTGAAAAGTGAAAAGTGAAAACCCAGGTAAGCAATGTAATAATTTAAAATATTATTTGTATATTATACTACTTTTCTTTGCAGGTTCTTTTTTCAAAAGACATAGATCTAGGTTGTTGCTCACATTCACTCAATAATATCCTGCCATAGGTGAGCTGTGTCATTCCATATACTTTACAAACTACTATCCAGCCTTTTACAAGTTGGTACCTTTTTTTCAAAAGAAAAGGGTAAGTCATGTTGCTCCGGTTTCCTGATCCTGATTTTTGTTGGATTTTTTTAATTTTGTTTGATTTTATGTTCCAGAAATTGTTGCCTAGTTTCCACAGGTCCCATAGGTTCCATCGAATTTTTGTTGAATTTTTTAATTTTGTTTGATTTTCTGTTGCAGAAATTGTTGCCCAGTAGCTCTGTCAAAATATGGTGGATGCCAACATTGTTATATGCGAAATGGCTACTTGTAAGTTTTTCCCACTATTTTTTTTATCAAGTTTTTGGTGAATTTTTTTAATTTTGTTTGATTTTCTGTTCCAGATTAATTAATATTCATTTTCGACTTTTTCAGTTTGAAGCAACAGAACTTTTTTTTCAGTATTAACAATTTTTAATTTGCCTTGTATTATGCTGTTAGGTATTTGCATGTTTTTCTTAACTGGGTTTAAAATTTAGATGATCAAGCTTGGTTATTGTAGGGGCAGGTAAAGTAGTGGTGATTTTGGATAATTATTATTTTAAATTTTATATGTAAATATATGTTACGCTGTAATTTGTGTAAATAGATTTGTTTCACTCATTATTTTCTTACCAATGTTCTCATTTTTCTGTACTTGTAAAAAAATGTATTTAATCCTGTATGTAAATTTTTGTAACTGCACTTTGCTAGTAAAGACAAACTTCTAGCAGGGTGCAGCCGGTAGAAGACTTTAGTTTGTGATGTCTTCCCCCGGTGGGGAATATTTTCCATCGGTTGTGAATATATTTCAACCGGTTGATTATATTTTCTACTGGCTGCGACATAGTTCAATCATCAGAGAAAACCTCCATCTACAATGAGCAACTTCCAGTCACGATTACCTATATATACAGGGTGCCCCACGACGAGTAAAAGCTATCTGTATATGGCAAAATACTTACAGTAAAATCAACTAAAATATTTTCAAAGATGGCAGACTTCCGGTTCTATACACCATGTATATTACCTAATACATTTTTAAAATCTACGTAAAATTTTAATATAGTTTTGTCTGAAAACTCACTTGGCTAGAAGAAGCAATAATTGTCAAATTTAAGGTTAGTAGTGGAAAAAAATCTTTATGAAGAAAAACAAGAAAAAAACAAACGTTTCTACCTTCTTCATTGAGTAACATATTGAGCAATTCATAACAAACATCCCAATCGCGTACGTGTCTCAATACACAAGCAACTGCTGAATTTCCAGTATGATTTATCGACTGCCTAGCGCCGTTTTGTATTAAATATCGCACAAGATGCAATATGTCCCATTTATTCCATTTATCATAGCCGTATTGCGCTTCTTCTAGCGCATATCTGCAATCAATAATGGAATTAGTGTTCTTCAATCTTTTATCAGCTGGATTCCATATGCAAACATCTTTATTTATTTATTTTTTTATTAATAAACGGGATCACCCCCTTGTAGAAAACATTTATAAATAAAGATAAGTATAAAACTATATAATTTAGTTTGTAGTTACAAATTTAAACAAAAACATCAGAAATACACCATTACTATAATAAAATAAGATAAAATGATAATAATATAAAATAATAAACATTAGCTCATTAAAACTCTAAAATTACTCTTGAAATTATTCAATAAAACTCCAGTAAAGTTATGCCCCAAATAACAATATGAATTTACTTACCTGACAATGAGTGCATGTAATGGAGTATTTCCAAGACTATCAGGTGTATTAATTAATTCTTTGCAACCATGATCTAACAATAACCTAATTGTTGCTATTGTATCCTCAGCCGATTTGTGGGCAACAAGTAATACTACGTGAAGCAGAGTCATCTGTTGAGTACAAGTTCGTACTGTAGTGTCAGCTCCATGATCTGCAAGCACAAGAAATTTATCAGTCCCATATTCAACTGTTAAACATTACGTACCAATTAGAAGTTCAAGGAATTTACTATCGTGTAAAACTGCATAATGAATTGGGTAATATTCATCTTTCAAAATGTGTATCTCATCTGAACGTTCTTTTATGAGATATTCTGTACATTTCCAAGCTCCTCGTTCGCAAGCAGAATGTAAAAGTGGTTTTCTAGCACGAAATATTCCATTCTGAAATAATTTAATGCATAGAATGATAAATTAAGTCCCTACCAGCATTGTATAAGTACATACCCAAGGATCTTCTACTCTTTGTGACAATAATGTTAAAATATTAACTTGATCACCATCTAGAGCATAGTAAATAGCTGACTGCAGCTTACTAACTGGTACTCTTTCTCTACTGTCTCTTTCTATGCAAGCTTCTTCGGGTTGAACTGCAGATGCTTTAAAAAAATATATTGTCATTTGCTACCTTTACCAGTAGAAAACTATGGGACTTACAGTATTTTCCTCTTTCTTCACAATTGCTACTATGGGGACCTGGCCAACACATTCGCATTTCAACATCTGACTTAGCTCCATGTTTTAACAATAATTCAACACATTCATCATGTCTGTCAAAAAAATTACAATACTAGCATTTTATTATAACAAAAGACATAGAAATAGAAATTACCAGTACATATTTTTCCGGTTCAATCTTATATTTCTAAAATATTTCACAACTCACCCTTTTAAACAGGCAATATGCAGTGGTAAGCTACAAGGGAACCTATTGACTTCAGCTGCACTATGTCTGGCTAGTAGCCATCTAACAAGTTCAACATTGTTAGCACCAACACACTTTTGTAGCAAGTTATAACCAGTTTCATCATGAATTACTAAGATATTTTCATTCTTAAATTGGAAATACAATTTAAAAAAACATTTACACAGTCGCTAAACTGATTGTTTTTATGAAACCATTTCATAAATTAGAGCATACATTAAATAAGTACCAAAATAACAATCAAAAATACAAACTAAATGTACTTAAATATTAGATTGAGAACATTATGTACCCTTGGAATTTGCTGCAATAATCCTTCTAATCTTTGTACTCCAATTTTGGGATTAGCTCTTAAAGCATCAAAAATCGTCTGTACTTTCTGTCTAGTGGAATCAGTAACTTTATGTCCATGTCCATTAGTTAGTAAAGCACTACCAGATTGGAAAACCTGACTTACTTGTCCACCCATTTTTTAAAGTGAAAAACCTGTTAAAATACTTTTGAAATGAAGCTATTTCTCAATGTATGAGCATTGGGAAAAATTACCTAAAGTTATTATTTCAATCTAGATCCCAACTGCCTAGTGTCATGGCTTTTATTTGATAATAATTTATAATATTTGCAAACATCTTGTTTGAATACTGGAACAGTAGGTGTTCGCAATAGTAGCACTTAGAAATAATGACAACTATGGAAATATTTATAAATCTCTACTCATAGATTCCTAGCATATCATTACACATTCACTTTGTCTCAAGTAACAATTATTAATAATATTTATTAATTCAACTCTGTTTTTATTTGCGCACAACGAAAATAAATCAATATGCACTGCTGAACTCTGTTATTTGACATTTCAAAACAAACTCATATGGTTCATGTAAATCATGATAGGCAACACACTTTACAAAATGTAAGGTCTGTTGAGCCATTTTTGAATTACCAAAAAAAATAATAAACTATTGTATTATAGGTATATATACCTAAAGAAGAAATTTAAAATTGGCTTTTTAAATATACGTATCTCGATTTAATCGTTAGTTCATTATGATGTTCATAGAAATCGCTAGTGATGGAGGATAGATTCAATTGAAAAATGTAACTTTCAGCAATTAATGTGAGCTATAAAGTTTAAGTAGGTACTTGATTTTCTTCAACAAAATATTCAAACATACATAATAAATGTTTTTATATTTTGAAAATTATCTTGAATGTCCAGTGGCATCTATTGCGAAATTTTGTAGCTGTAACCAATCATTCTTAATTCCTAAAAACTGATACAATAAACACCACAGGCCTTTCCTATACTAGAATTCAACTGAAATCGCCCCTTTATTTCCAGTTCAATTAATAGTAGTTTCTCAAGTTAATATATTATTATCAAAAATAAACCACTAGCGCTCTCTATTATTCACTATAAGGACTACTAGTACACACCCCTTTAAATTTAGTCTATAATGACGCTCTTAGATGGCGCTACAAAATAAAAAAACTTATTTCTAAAAATAATATTAATTTTTTCAAACTATAAATCAACTGGACTTATTTTATCAATGTATTGATTTTTATGAAATGTTAAATTCAACCTTTTCAACCTGGTTCGCTCAACTATAAGCTCAAACACCTGTTCGGTAGATGGTTAATTTATTTACCTGGAACACTGTTGCCAAGTAAGTGCTTAGAAAATACTTTGGTTTAAGGAAAATTATTATGGATTGAATAAAATCATAAATATACACTACTCATGAAGGTTTGATTGAAATTTTATGCTCTTAAATAATTTTGTACACAATTTTTAACAACAATAATAAAAATTGCGATAATAAATGTGTATGAATAATAATTGTGTTATAAAAAAATGAACAATGCGTCAATCTTCTAGCATGAAGCATATAAAAACCTTGATAGTATAATTTTTATTTGTTACAGGTAGTTTCTAAAACCTGATAAACAAATTTTTCTACTTTACACGGTTGCCAAGCATACGTCAATGATTTTCTTAAAATTTAGAATTTTTATAATAATTGAATTGCAGTTTTTATTCTTACAATGCTATTTAGAATAGAAATTTTCCCAGGCCCTATACTCGTAGCACTAAGAAGGATTAAGTGTGGTTCAAACAGAACTGGCTGGTATCTCAATTGCCGCAAAAGAATTAACCAGAAAAGGAATTTCTGGCAAAAACATAACAATCTGCACTGATAGTATACAAGCCCTATTAGCCTTGAGCAGACAACGTGTTATATCGGGGCTAGTACTAGAGTGCCACCAAGATTTAGCTAACGCCTCGGCAGATAACAATATTATCCTGAGGAGGGTTAAAGGGCACAACGGTTTGAACGTGACGTCACTTCTCCATCCTTCGTGACGTCAAAGAGCCTACGACCTTGAAAACGACAGACCGTTATTTCAATAGGATTTGTGTAAAGTTTGCTTCCCTGGTTTTTGGTTTTGAAATCCCATGTAACCTCGAATTGATATAGATATTCTCTTTCATTTTGGATTATTTGTTTTTGTTAAAATAACAATATAAATTGCCCAAGCAAAATATTCATTCACGTTCCTCGAGAAGAAAACAGACGAAAATCATGGTTCGAAAAAGCAAAAGCTCAAAAGAAGTTGACCAAAGCGAGGAACATTTGCCTCTTCGTTGGATATTTTGGCCTCGGCCGTAGCCGTAGCAAAAAATTGACCAGTTATTCTGACAAATACTGCCAACATAACTCCAGACCTTATGACGTCACTTGCCCTAAGGTCAAACGCGTGTTCAAATTACCCTAATATTTGTTTAACGTTTTATTCAGGTTTGTGCCATGTATATTCAAAACAAAGCTGCACAAAGTGAAAAATTATCAGTAAGCTTTCAAATAAAATATTTGTTTTGAGGTTTGAGCAACTACTGAAAAGGCCCATTGTCTAAATGGGACTCTTCTACGCAGGAAAGGAATGGTGAGCCTCGCAGATACCAAATATCATATAAATACCTTAGCTACCCATTTAAGATAAATGAAAGGAGTTTAAGAATGCTCCATATACAAACGCAAATGCTTTTAGCTTCAAAAATAGTGATTTTAGTAGAATTTTGTTAGGCACGCCCAAGCTAAATAATTTTGACCACAGCAGAAGTGATTCACCGAGTCAAACGCCCTTTTAAAGTCGAGGAATGTTGCGAAAATGTTACGTTTTTTCAGTGTAAGTGTAAGCCCCGTCCAAACATCCACGCTCAGAACGAAAGACAACTTGGCTCTCCTGTAAAATGTTGTGAATATTTTGGCAACACAGTTAACTAAGGTTAATCCTCTATAATTTCGTGGATTGTATTATGCTCCCTCTTAATTTATGTAACATAGTTAGCAAAATATTACACCAAGAAGCTAGAAATGAAACGTTAGCTCTTATGATTTTATAGAGATAATGGCAACGCTGTGGGTATTTACCTGTCCCACCTGTGAAATGAATTGACACTGGACAAAACACGAAAATAGTGTGTCTTGTGATCTGTAGTGCGATGAATTTATAAAAAAATAATAAGACGAAAATCAAAACAACAAATTCGGTAAATAAGAAATGTTGAAATCTATTTGAATGTATTTTAAAAATAACTAAATCGAAAAATGGGTGACCCAGAAACCTCAAAACCGTCCGAGACAATAACCTCACCAACATTGACTACTCCGCAAGACTCGAATAACAAAAATTGGGTAAAATTCGAAGAAGAACAAACAAATGCTAATAATCGACAACCTGATAATCCTGCTGCTGTGATTAATACCGAAAGTGTACAAGTGAATATCGAGAGGAGTCTCAGCAGATCATCTGAGGGGAATAATGTGCCTGTTGTGGATCCGAACCCTCTAAGAAATGTGGAATTACCAGTGAATCCTGTGGAACCTGTACGACAAGGATTTTGTAAGTATTTACAAATTCGCTATTTGAATTTTTAATCACTTCATTTCCTTTGAACGTGACTACTAGTCCACGTACCGGTCACATACTTAACATCAATTTAAAAAAACTACTATTACTATTGGAAGTAAAATAATGTGTCAATATACAGGGTGTCCCACGACGATTAAGATAAGTAATATATCAGAATTGGGCAGTAGTATATAATTATAATTTTGGGGGTTTTCTTGTTGTTGTGTTACCCAATGAGTTATTTGTTTTTGGTCACGTGAAGTCGCATTCAAAATTATTAATAGGACAACCTGTATATTTGTGCCTTTCTGTGTTCCTCCCGATAAAAAAATTCCAAGTAACTAGCCCACTTGGGGTCTAAAGTGAATAATTCAAGAGCTACAGGTACTTAAAGGATTGTAAGTTATTAAAAAATTCATAATTGAATCCTCTTTAATTTTCGGCAATCTTACATTCGTACGTAATGATAAAGACAAACCAATATTGTCTCATTGGCACTTTTGTCATTATCATGGCAAACTTGACAATAGGTAGTATTTTTTATAAGATTTGCTATGCTACTTTTTAATCGATATTTAATAGGTAAACAAGTTTTTGTGGAAAAAACACAATTTTATGTAATTTTACTCCATGATATACAGGTCGTTCCATTCTTTCAAGTATTATTAAAAATTATAATGTTGGTTTGTCTTAATTATTACGTACGAATGTAAGATTGCCGAAAATTAAAGGGGATTCAATTATGAATTTTTTAATAACTTACAATCCTTTAAGTACCTGTAGCTTTTGAATTTATCACTTTAGACCCCAAGTGGGCTAGTTACTTGGAATTGTTTTATCGGGAGGAACACAGAAAGGCACAAATATACAGGTTGTCCCATTAATAATTTTGAATGCGACTTCATGTGCCAAAAACTAATAACTCATTGGGTGACACAATAACAAGAAAAGATGCAACATTTGCTCTAATTTACACTCCCAAAATTATAATTATCTACTACTGCCCAATTCTGATATATTACTTGTCTTAATCCTCGTGGGACACCCTGTATAACAGCTCTAAGGGTTGGTTGGCTATTTTCCTCCATTATATTTTATTTTTCTGCCACCTCTTCCCATCTGCGAAATATTTTAGCTAAAAAATTTGTTGGGGGCTCTGCAGCTCTGCAGCGCTTAAGTAGCTAAAGTAGCTGTAACTCTCAGTAGGTTAAAAGGTATGTTATTTAATTTTGGTACAAAATTAAGCACCATCTACTTATGCTTGATAAAATTAACACTTAAATTTATGACATTTGACACTCAAAATAGAGGGAAATGGCAAAATAAGTGATTTTAAATAATATGAATTACCTTCTAGATAACAACTGAAAACAATATGTATTAGGAAATACCCGTTTGATGAATCATATCAGTAATTGTCACTGATACTATATAATTAGTTACATTTTAATTGATTATTTTATAAATAATTTATGTTTACGTTAATGTGCTTTTTATACATTTTCTTTATGATTTTGGCATTTTTCTAAATAATATAGAAACATATCGAATGCCAAGAAATCGTTTTAAATTGTAAGTTAAAAATAGTATTCCGCTATTTGTCTACTATGTACCTATTTTGGTACATTGAAATTATATTTGAATCCAAGGTTTATAATAGTATATCATACACCAAGGTGGTAAATAAGGTGCGAGGTTTATAATTGTCTTCACCACCATGGTGCATATATGTATTATTTTTTCCACTACTGGCTGTGAAGTTGACAATTTTCTATTATTAACCTAGATCAATAATGGACAAATTCAAATATTTTTAGAATTCAGGGATAGTAGTTCAACAAAAACTTGTGCAACATAATTTTGTACACCCAGGAGATTGACTTTAACATATTTGCTGCTTGAAATTATCTATCAAGATAAAATTATTTGAATAAAAATGCCATTAGTTTAAAATTCGCGCCGAACCAAAAATGACTGATGACATAACAAGTACGCTCATAATATATCGAAAACTGACAGTTTACTTGTCAGTCAGACAACGGAGTAAACGCTTCTCGTGGTGCGTTTGTGAATTATTTTTAATTTTTGTCTTAAATTTGGATAATAGTAGTGGAAAAATAGTATACAGTGCTATTCAAAAGTCCCCTCCCCGTAGCCGTTCAAAAGATACGACTTTTGAACGGCTACACTTACATTAATAATATTTGGAGGGTGAAAATAAAGTGTTGTAAACTTCTCTACGACTGGTAACAGGTGACGTAATAGTAATAGATGACGTCACAGTGCCACTCTGGCCAATAATTTTAAATGGGACCTTATGGCAAGTGATATCTCGTTTGGAAGGCATTGACATTGGCTACATAGCCATATTAATTTTGTTTGGGTTTAAACTAATTTTGATAATAAATAATTAATAATAAATAAATACCAAAAATATTATTTCACATTTAAATATTGAAGATTTTTCAGTCCGCCTCTGGTTAGTTATCAAAAAAATTGACGTTTTTAATTTAATAGTATTTGTTGCTTTGCAAAGTTTTTCTAAATAGCTTAAATATTTAATTTCATTATTGTTTAACGAGACGTTTAAGAGTTTACATAGGCAAAATGGTACGTACTCAAGCCGACAAAGTAGCAGCTCTCTTAATAAAATTGGTGAATCTAGAAAGAATCTCCATGAAGCGAAACGTTTATTTAATGAGAGATACCCAGATCGCCCTATCTCGAGAACTTATTTGAGGGAGCTTCTTCACAAGTTTGAAGCAACAGGTAGTATTCAAGATGCCAAACGATCTGGTCGACCAACATTTAGTGATGATAAAAAAATTTATATAGTTGCTGAAATGGTAGTAAACCCAACTACTTCCTCTGCAACTAAAGTTGCGTCTATCTGTGAAGTAAGTAAAAGTACAGTACAGAGAGTGTTGGCTAAAAATAAATTTCATCCATACAAATTAAAAATGGTGCACCACCTTTCGGATGACGACCCCGACAGAAGACTCGAATTCTGTGAATGTATGACAAATAAAATTAGTCAAAACCCACATTACACAAAAACAATTTGTTTTAGTGACGAAAGTACTTTTTGCCTCAATGGAAATGTGAATACACAAAATGTAAGGTATTGGAGTGACACAAATCCTCACACCTTTCGTGAACAACATACCCAATTTCCAGAAAAAGTCAATGTTTGGGCAGGTATTTTGGGAAACCACTCTTACTAAATTCAAGTTTATGCTGTGAAGTGTATCTGGAGATGTTACAAAATGCAATTGAGCCGTTAATTCTCGAAATTCTGGAAGATATTCCAGATGAATTCGGCCATCTGGAAATAACATTTCAACAAGATGGGGCTCCTGCACATTATTATGGTGCAGTAAGACGTTACCTGGATAAAGAATATCGAGGAAGATGGATCGGCCGGCGAGGTCCTATAGAATGGCCACCTCGGTCACCAGATCTGACATTATTAGATTTTTTGCTATGGGGGTACTTGAAATCCAAGGTTTATACTACGGCACCAGATAGCATTGGCGTTTTGAAAGAAAGAATTATTGAAGAATGCAATGCAATTTCAGTTGACACATTCGAACGAGTACGACAAGAGTTTACTAATAGGATGTATTACTGTCAGGAAGTAGACGGAGCACATTTCGAACACTTGCTATTAGAATCCATTGTTGATATTTGATTAATTAATAAAAAAAAATAATTATAATAATTTTGGTATTTATTTAATTTATCCGTCAAAATTAGTTTAAACCCAAACAATATTAATATGGCTATGTAGCCAATGTCAATGCCTTTCAAACGAGATATCACTTGCCATAAGGTCCTATTTAAAATTATTGGCCAGAGTGGCACTGTGACGTCATCTATTACTATTACGTCACCTGTTACCATTCGTAGAGAAGTTTACAACACTTTATTTTCACCCTCCAAATTTTATTGATGTAAGTGTAGCCGTTCAAGAGATACGAGGGGGGAGCGGACTTTTGAATAGCACTGTATACACCATTGTGTTGAAGACATTTATAAACCTCGCACCTTATTCCGCTCGGTCAATAATAACAGTCTTGGTGTGTAATATACTATTAAGTACTGTCTCCTACTTATTATTTTCTATTCACATTATACTTTTAGCAAATGGAGATATTATAGTTACACTGTTACCTGTTAATACAAGACTTCCATGGATAACTCCAGCACAATTCCGTCCAGAACTAGTGCCTGAAGAACTCATGGCCCAGGGGCTAACAGTAAGTAATAACTGGATTTGAAAGAGACTCATCAGTACTTTAACCTGTTTTTTTTTATTTTTTATCCAGCTTACTGTAGAAGAATACGTCCAGGCTTTGGAATTATTGGTCAACGACGTAAGGTTTTCCTTATATAACGTGTGTTATAAACGAGTTCTTGTTTTGTGGATTACTGTAGCATTCTTCGTACTATTGGGTCTGCTTTTTTCCGGTCTACAAGGACTCACACTCTTCGGATTGGGAATTGGATGGTTGATTTTAAACGCGTTAGCCATTTTTCTGTCGATGTTTTTGAAATATAAGCTACAGAGGAATCTCGAAAAATGTTTGGCGAACGTTAACAAACAGTTGTTGAGGCATAAGGTGATTATTTTGGTTTATTTTCTCTAAGATAAAATACGTAATTCATTTTTTATTTAATAAAATGGTCTGGTACAACAACTTTCTTTTCAATCTAGTTTATTTAGAACTTGATCCCTATCTTGATAAAATTTAAAATAAAATTTGCACGCCTATGAAAAGTTGAACATTTCATATCCAGTTTGGCGGCAGGCGGAACTGTGAATTTTACATTAGAATTCCGCCATGAGGCTCTCTATTTTTCCACTTTATCCCTATTTTTTCATTTTATTTACCCATTTTTCTTATTTTTTCACTTCATTTCTCCATATTTTATTAGTTTATTCCTCAATTTCTTCCCATTTTTTCACTTATGTCTCCAATTCTTCACATTATTGATCAATTTTTATCATGTTCCACCATATTTCTCAATGTTCTTCCATTTTTTCACTCTCTCCTACCCTTTTCCACTTTATTTCTCCATTTTTACCTATTTTATTAGTTTATTTCTCAATGTTTTCCCATTTTTTCACTTAGGTCTCAAATTTTTCACATTATTGATCAATGTTTTCCCTGTTTCACCATATTTCTCAATGTTCTTCCATTTTTTCACTTTATTCTCCCTTTTTCCACTTTATTTCTCCATTTTTTCTTATTTTATTTGTTTATTCCACAATTTTTTCCGGTTTTTCCACTTATGTCTCCAATTATTCACATTATTGGTCAATTTTTTTCCTGTTTCACAATATTTCTCAATGTTCTTCCATTTTTTCACTTTATTCTCCCTTTTTCCAATTTATTTCTCCATTTTTACCTATTTTATTAGTTTATTCCTCAATTTTATCCCATTTTTTACTTATGTCTCCAATTCTTCACATTATTTATCAATTTTTTCCCTGTTTCACAATATTTCTCAATGTTCTTCCATTTTTTCACTTTATTCTCCCTTTTTCCACTTTATTTCTCCATTTTCTCCTATTTTATTAGTTTATTCCTCAATTTTTTCCCATTTTTCCCTTATGTCTCCAATTCTTAACATTTTGATCAATTTTTTTCCTGTTTCACCATATATCTCAGAGTTCTTCTATTTTTTCACTTGCTTCTACCTTTTTCCACTTTATTTTTCAATTTTTTCCTATTTTATTAGTTCATTCTTCAATGTTTCCCCATTTTTCACTTATATCTACATTTCTTCACATTATTGATCCATTTTTTCCTGTTCCACCATATTTCTCAATGTTCCTCATTTTTTCACTTGCTACTCCCCCTTTTCCACTTCATTTATTCTTTTTATCAACATTGTTCCCATATATGTCTATTTTTTCACTTTTCTTCTCAGTATTTTCCATTTTTTCACTTTATTTCACCATTCTCTATTGTTCCCACTTCCCTTTTTCCGCCCCTATTCATTTTTTCCAATGTTTTTTAACATTCTCCTCTCTTTTTTCTCAACTTCCTTTACTTTTACCACTATCCCTCCCTTCTCTTTCCATTTTCGTCCACTTTTTTCCCATTTTGCCCCCCTTTCTTCCACTTCTATAACTTTCTCCTTCTCCAATGACCGTCAATTTAGTACACAATGTTGTTGTTTTTTTTTCAGATTGTCTTAGCACTAGACGACAGAGGAAAAATTAGTTGCCACAAAGTGACAATCTGTTTTATTTATTTGGACTCGGCACCGTGCATAGCGCATCTGCAAACTTCCATCGACCAAATAGAAAGAGACCACAGCGGTGGTTGGGAACAGCGAATGGACATAAGCGCGCAAGATATTATTATCCAGGGTAGTAGAACTACCAGGCTTTCACGAAAACAAGTGAGTTTTTGAATAAATTTAATTCTTACTAACGTTTGAAACTAGTATTAGTTTAACATATTAATTAGATTATTTATAATCATAAAAAATGTAAGCAGCTTCTTATAGTGACTTTATTTCCACTACTTCTAATCGATAGGGGCAAGCTGAACAACTATTTCTTCGTTACTTACAAAAGTGGGGCAAGGACTTTTTACGTCGACGATTAGATTGGACGCTGGACGAGAGATTTGGTAATAGATCCTGTCCCAGACACATTTCTACCTGTCTATGTCCTTGTCAGTACATCCAGGAAATTTTGGAGGACAAACCTCCGAGGGCAGACAATCAAAGGGATTGCTGCCCTTTGTGGTCAAGAATTATGATTCGCATGGGCATTTATTGAGTAATGTTTTATTATTATTTTTAAATTTGTTGCATGGGTGATCGCTTTTGAAGGTTTTGGTGTAGACTATTATTTTTGAAGTTGAAATTTCTCTGTGAAAGTACCCATTTTTTTATTATTAATTTGCTAAAAATGTATGGTGAACTGAAAAATACCCACCCAGGTTTTTGTTACCAGCTTATGCATGTCTCTCTATTTTTTTTTCTCCAAAACTGTTGGTTTTAGAAGACAACACCCCTTGAAAATAAGTCCTTGAACTCTTTTATATAATATATGATTGTTCAAGCACTAAGCTTGCCATTACCAGGGATTTAATTCACAATCACACTCGGAGGTGAAATAATGACGTATTAAATACGTCATTAAGATAAACAGGAATAGTCCAGTAAATGAAGGCGAAAAATACCGTCAACATGGGCATCTGGTCCAGCAAGAATAATTTTTTTTAATTTGCAGGTGATAGTAGGTACATTTAACCCCCAAAATGTCAGGTTCCTGAAATTTGTGGGAGGGTCGGAAAATGGCTCTAGAGATCCCGAAAATCCGTTTTCCGCCGATATCTCCCGTACTACGATCCCTAGAGAATTTTTGTTCAGACAAAAAATGAAGAGCAGTTCATTACCTACAAAAGTTGTCCCCACAATTTTTTTCGTTACACCAATATTTTTTGCAAAAATGGTGGTTAAAAAGTTCGCAGTTTTCTGAAACTTAAAAACTGACGTTTCTAGTCCTCGGGTAACCGTTGTAACGTCTTCAGTCAGAGCTTGATCACAAATAAAACACACGGGCGTACTAGAATCCTCTGCGACTTCCATTTTTCTACAGGAATGAACAATATTTATCAAATCATTAGATGTCATTTCACCCACAACAATATTAATGATCTTAATTAAAAAATGAAACCTCACCGTGTGCTCCAAAAAAAAAGAAGCTCAAGAATTTTCAATATTTCCCTGTGTTTTTCATCAATAAAAATTTCAAAATTTATTATTTAATAATAATAAAATGAATAATGACTTGAATTTCACTTTTTACACTGGAATACTACTAATTTATTCTTTAAAAATCACGAAAGAGATAGTGTTTACATGTAAAATTGTCAGTTGTTGACAAACAATGCAGCAGAAAGCATCCACGTGTACACGCACTATAGCAGACGCCGTCGACCACACTATAGATGGGTGGCGTGGCGGCGTGCGAGAATAAAATGACGCATCCATTACAACAAATTTAGAGACACATTTCTTTTTAATGCATCAAATAAAATACTTGATACACATATCAAAGGAAAGTTCAGAATGTGACCTTTCATCGGGTATGATGCTCGACCGAGAAGAATTTTACTGTAAAGAGAAAAAACTGCTCGAAAAAAAAAAAAATGTCTTCTCTCAGGTAACTGGAAATTTCCCCGATTTTACTGAAAGCCCAGGGGTCTGGTACAAAAAAAATTATACCATCGGTAGGATATTCTAGCCTTTCTCCCAATATCAATTATAAGCGGGTTTGACAGTTAATCATCGAGAAATTCCCGATAAACCAAAGCGCTCGGGAAAACTCCAGAAATCCACAAAAATCGCCTCTTGGAAAACACATTATTCAAAAAAATACGGGTGAATTATTGGTAGCATTGTTTCGGAATAAATACAGTACCCACCAAAGAACCATTATCCAATAGGATTGGCTGAAATAACTCTTAATAAAAATAATATGAATAAATCCATGGAAGCATTAACAAATCTAGCAAAGACGAATTTTGGCCTGGTTTTCCAATTACCCAGGAGCACGAATTGAGTGGATAAAAACACGTCTTAGTAGCCACAGATCCCTTCTTCCACCCGCGCTTTGATTCATTAAAAAATATTGATTTTCACGCGAGTTATTAGAAAATTAGTAATTTACTTGGGGACGTCAAGCCCTCAGAGCGTGCTCTCTATAAGCCGACCTGGAGCTCAATTTTGGGTCGGCGTTCGGGCCATTTATCTCGAAAACTATCTAATTTTTCGAAAAAATGCTAGGGATCATTTTTGTGGGTAAGGAACTGCTCTTTATTTTTCGTCTGAACAAAAATTCTCCAGTGGTCAAATATCGGCAGATATCGCGGGAAAAACGGATTTTCTGGAATTCCAGAGCCATTTTCCCACCCTTCCACAATGTGCCTACCATAACCTGCAAATAAAAAAAATTGCTCTTGCTGGACCAGTTGCCCATGTTGACACCTTCGTTTACTGGACTAGAACAAAATATGGCGTCCATTTTCTGAAATGCACCTATAATGCTTCTTTGACATAGAAATTTCAAAGTATTTGCCTGTTTTAAGTACCTCAATATAAAATGCACTGTACAAATTAAAATTTTATTTGACAGTATATTCTAGATATATAAAATAATCATAAATAATAACAAATATTCTATTGTTTTAATTCAAACAGTGACGTAAATATTTTGATAAAAAAATAAATTTGTAATTTCAAAATGTATTTCGTGTACTGTATATTTAAAATATGTGCTGCAACATTTTGTCAAGTTAATCATTACGCTATTGTTTACATTTTTAAATCAGGTCTCGTCTAGATTATTGTGCAACGAATACAATAATACATCGTATAAAAATGACTGTTTATAACGTTGATGTATGGGTTGAACATTGATAAGAATGTGATTTAGATTTAAATCTAGAACGTTGCGTGATCGAAACTAAAAATAGACCAAACCAATATTGTTTTACTGTCAAAAATTTAAAATATAAGTTACGAGGGGTGTTGGAAAATATTTAAAATATTAAATATATTTTAAAAAGTATAATATCTATTGGTCGTGTAAAAAATAGCGTAAGATATACGGGTCGGATGTTCCCTTACTGGTTCCAGGTTTGGTAAGCTTCACATCCGGCCCTTATATTCTAGTAATTTACTATATAAATGCTTTTAATGACATAATAAACTCGTTGCCTTGAATCTTTATAAAATTGCTTCCCAAAATATAATTAAAATGGCAGTTTCAAATTGATACAGGGTGGACCAAAAAGGAAAGTTTGTTTATGACAATTTATTATTAATAAATGTATACGTTACTTTATGGTTGCAGTGTATTTAACGTTAGGCTGAAGGTTACAAAACAGTCAAATACGTTTTAGTTGAAATCTTGATTTATTCATTATTATAGCTTTACACCAATTAGAAGCCACTAATGTTATTTCATTTTATACTCATTTTGTGACTAACAAAACACGATCAATATGTAATTATACTTTGATTGCTATATAAATTAGAATCATTTTATTTTGTTTTCGATATTTTTTACATTTAGAAATTTTTTGAATTAAAATTGTGTGTAATTTTGGGCCAGTTTTGAAATATAGCAAAAAAAGAGTAGTAGAGTATTGAATTTACTGTTTCGACACAATTCCACTTTTTTATTATTAAAGTAGAGTTAATTTAGGAACTTTTAGGAAAAAATAGTAGATTCTGTTGTGAGCAGTAAAGACTATTAGCACAGGGAATGAAGCATTTCACCTGGCAATTTTTTCCGTGACTTGAAATTTCAACAGAAGGTAGGTGATAGCCCAAGGATCAAAATCTATATCGAACCGAAGGGCGCTAAAGCCTTGGGGGTGGTTGCTACCCCATCTCGGGGGTGAAAATTTTTTATTACATTTTAACCACAGGAATCGATTGAAAGAGTGATTCTAAGCAAAAAATGTCTAATACATTTTTTTTGTAAAAAGTTATTCGCGAAAGTAACGCTTTTTAGAGGAAAAAATCGACGTTTTTGATATGTTTTTCGTGGATAACTCGAAAATTATGCATTTTATCAAAAAAACTGTAGAGAGCAGAATTGTAGCTTTTAAAAAAGCAAGCAAAACCCTTTTTTATAATTTTTCTAAAACCAATAGGAACCGAGATATGGCCCATCAATGATTAGCTTTTTTTCCCAAATGCAAAATGTGATAGATTCAAAGTCAAATACCGGAAAAATGATGCATTTTTCGTAGAAAACTCATAGAATCTTTTTCAAAGAGCATAATTAGACCTTTCTTTAAAAAAAAAGGTCTGTAGCATCAAAATTGAGTGAATTATGACAAAAATAATGTCAGTACTGAATTTTTTATACATAAAAATCGGTGAAAACAACCCCCTAACTACCCCCCTAATTAAAATTGATTTTTACCCTTGTGCAATTCTCTTTGTACATATATGGTTAATATGTCCAAGAAGTTTGACCAATTTAAAATTCATAGTTTTCGAAATATTATGGCTTAAAGTAAAAAGTACAAGCAAAGTTAAAAAACGAAATTGTAGCCTTTTTTATGACAAAAATTTTCCTGTAAGTAGATTTTTTGTACAGTTGATATTTGACGAGAAATAGCCGTTTAAAACGTCTATTTACGCACGAGCACCACCTTTTTTAGCCCTTTAAACTCACCCCATTTAAAAACGAAAGGATCTAAAGAAATTTAACTTACAGATCCTTGTAGTTCTTGAAAAACCCTACAAAATAGTTTTTGAATAAACTTTTTATCATCAAAAATGAAGGAAATACGTTAAAAAAACCAATCGATTTTTTTTTTCGAAAAATTCCAATAGTATAGTATAGTGCACTTGGAAGCATAATAATGTACAAAACCGGTTTATTCGGCAGTGGGGCGTTATATATACGAAATATCTATTACAATAGTTTATAAAACTTGCAATGTTGTGAAGGGTGGTTTTTAAAGGTTGAAAAGTTACTTAATGCACGTGACACATTTTTTTTACAACAGAATTATTGAGCAAATCCCTATTAGCATTAATTATTTTTCTCTTGTCAAAATTGTTTTTTTACATATAACACTAATAACAGTTGATTTTTAAGGGTTGAAAAAGTATAAAATTGTATTTTGAAATGTAAAAAATTCATCATTTCACTAATTCAAACCAATTTTCACCTATCTTAAGATTTATAATGCCTTTTTTTAATTTTTGACATTTAGGGGTAGTTTTAACCCCTATGAAACAATTAGGGTTCGTCGGCATAACATGATATATAAAGCAGAGTGTGAGTTGAGCCGAATCCCAAATTTTTATGCAAATCAATCAGAGGCGAAATCATTTTTTAAGGATTCGTGATTTTTTTACATTAAGCTGCCTTTTAAGGGTTGAAATATGATGAAATTGTATTCCAAAGCTCGAAACAATCATTATTCAACTTATCCAAACCAAATCTTACCCATTTTCAGGTTTAAAATGTTATTTTATGATTTTTGACAAATAAGGGTAGTTTTCACCCCTAAAAACCGTTTAGCGCCCTTCGGTTCGATATAGATTTTGAACCTTCGGCTATCACCTACCTCCTGTTAAAATTTCAAGTCAATCCATGCTGGAAGAAAAAATTGCGAGGTTTTACCTTTTTTTGAGCTTCATTCCCTGTACTATATGTTAAAAACACTGTACTGTAGAGTCTTTCTCCTCCAACGGATGGTTCATCACTCGGAAAATAAAGAGTTATAGGGTCGTAAAGTTGAAAAATGTCGTCTATATGTTTTAATTTTCAATAATTTGAGTTAAATTATTGAAATTACAGCTTTTCTTGATTGCGGATGTCAAAATAAAGCTAAAAATTAATCTAGTCTAAAGGATAGCGTTTTGTATTTTGAAGGAATTTTTGCTATCGGTTGAAATTTTTTTAAAATAAAATCTGTGTTGCTCTAAAAACATAACATAAAGAGTTAGTGATGGTGGAATTATTCAGTTACGTAGTTACAGTTGAAATAAAAATAATAAAACTTATTCGAAAAGTCTGTTTTATTCCATCACGTGTATTCCAATACTTTTGCCAAAAGACGATTGCTTGCTGCTCATTAACATTTTTTATTTCTCGATTAGTCATTAATTATTTATTCTAGAACATACACTGAAATAATTGTAACAGTAAATAAAGTAAATTTGTTGTTGCCAAATTGAGACTATTAAATTATTGGTATTTTTTTTCATTTTCTTTAAGAAATACAGAGCATTTCAATGAAAACTATAAAAAATTTAGTTTTCTAGGATTTGATATAAATATACTATTAATCCACTTTTTCTCAAATATTTCATATTCAATGTTGTTTACTTTCAAAATTGGCGTATAAATTACAAAGCCGTTTTGGACTCGTACACTAAATCAACAGATGTGAGCATTGTTTATTCCCTTGCAGTATTCCCTTAGTTGGAAAATTTTATTAAGAATTTATACTTCCACTTTAATCTTAAATTAATTTCATCAAGGAAAGATATTTCTTTGTAAATTACATTTATTATATTTATTGAAATTCTACAAATGTTTCTTTTGGTATATTTATTTAACGTAATAAATAATATACGAATAATAATAGACACGATATACACTGAAACAAATAATTGTTGCTTGTGATGAAATTAGAGACGGACCGTTATTTCCGAACAGCTCCTAAATCACAGTAGAAAAAATTCTCGATCTTTGATCATCAAACAAATTGGATCAGTAACGCAAAAACCTGGATATACACATTTGTTTATAACCAACATCGGAATCGATTATTTCATTCATTTTAACAGAACATTCTATCAGCAGCAGTGCCGTGCTGTTAGCGAAGGGGCTTAATAATAATAATTTAGAATGATCTGTTACACAGCTGACAATTCCCGTTCTACATAGACTGCATCTACATCGCCTACAGAGAAATTTTGTTCTCGACAGTGGCATACCGTGTCTATTTTTCGAATTATTTTCAAAATAATACAATAATATCAATTTTTCATTTTCAGGAAAGGGCAACTTTGTTATATTTACGTTATATAGCTAGATGGGGTAGTCATAGAGCCAGAGGTGTGTTAAACAACCCTCCTGCCAGTGGCGGCCGCCATTGCCCTTCCGTTATGTGTCCATGCCAATATATTCAAGAACATTTATTCTGTAAACCACCAGGCAAGTTGACTATTAAGTCTTTTTTCTCGCTTCCCGATCAGGTAGAAAGGGATAGAACCAGAATTCAATGATACTGTCTCTTTTTTAATCTATAACATATAGCACTATCGAGTGAAATCTTAGATACACTGTTTGTATATAACCGATTAAAGCCGCCGTCACACTACACTGCGGTACCGGTCAGGTTGGATCATGTGAACTACACCAGTGTAATTAAAAAACGATGGATACTTAAGGTTCTGCAAAAAATATCACATACCATTCTGCACGATTTGTTTAAGTTTAAGTAACCTGATTTTACCATGTGACCAGCTTACGTCATCTCATATTGTGATGGCTACTTAAGATATCGTAGCTGGTTTAAAATAATTTAGGATGAAAATCTTGTTATATTAAAAAATGTCAGTTAATTATGTCATATCGTATGAGACACATATCATCTACTAATATTTAAAAAAAATCTAGTAATTGAAATACCATCACTATTATCAACAATTCAAAAATTACTCGTTGGCCTGCACTTTTTTCTTATCACAAATCACTAACTTATCCAACAAGTTTTTGGTACGAGCTCCTGGGACATCCTATATGTAATTTTTCCTATGGAATATTTTTTTTATATAAATAAATAGATTGCTGAAACTTTTGATGGTATTTAACTTACGAAATATATTTCAAAAATTCTAAGATTTAACAATAATATAATTCGGTGCTGGTTGTACATTTTTTTTGACGAAAAATTCAGTTGTTTTTTTTTGGTCTTTTAGTCGATTAGATGAATACAGGGTGCACCGTTGCTCCAAAATAACTTATTAACATATTTTTATTAAATAGTACACCGTATTTATATTTTCAGTTTCTCATAATCTATTAATTACAAATACAACTTGGAATATTTGGCGAGAAGCCTAAGATTTTAGCGGGAAACTTGAAATTCTTAACGGGAAACCTGAAGTTTTTAGCAAGAAATCAGAAATTTTGAAGGAAAATTTGTAATTAATTAATATTAATGGCAGAAAAACCTTACTACTTTTTTGATAATTTTGGATTCAAACCAATGTAACTTTGGAATTATTGAAGGTAGAATTATGCGGTTTTATTTGTAATTTAATAGATTATGGAAAAATGACAATATATACAGTTGTCAGAACCAAACATGAGCCCCGGAAAATATGCGAACTAAAATCTGGTCATCGCAAGCAGCCAATCAAGAGCCAATGTTAACGATTGTCCATTAGTAATTGTTAAATATAATCGAAATAATATGACCGAGTGATTTCATCAACATACATCATTTTATTCATTCTGTATCAGTGTTGCCAATGCGAGGATGATTATCCGATTTTTAGACAATTCCACTAATTTGGATCCAATAGTTTTTCGAATATTTTGTAGAAGGGATATATGAAATGGCCATTGTTTTTGGGGATTTTCCATATTGACTGAGGTGTCGAAGACTTTATTTAGCTAACCTTTTGGTAATTTTGACAAATTCTGATAATTTGAATAGTAAGTTCGGGTAATTTTCATTTTTGCATCGGCAACACTGGACTATAACCAGTTCATATTTTGTTGCTTTCTATAGAAACTTGATCCTTCTTTTTCATGACAATACAGTCATGTAATTTGAAAATATAGACATTTAGGTTGAATGGTAGTTTTAGTTTTGGTCCAATATAAATTTTTTTATTAATATTTTTTCTACTAACGTGCGGAAAGTGAATCTTTTCCGCACTGAAAAGCGTGCGGAAAGAGTCACTTTTCCGCACTAGTGCGGAAAGTAAATTTATTGACATTTGAGGAATATACTGACATTTGAATATTCAAAATATGTATTTTGTATATCCAAGTTTACCAAATGACTGAAAAATTAAGAAATTAATTATAATTTTGCTATAATTTTCAATAAAAAAACAACTTATTTTTCAATCATTTTTTAATGGCCCTGGTATAAGCCTCATCAAATGAATGTCAAATAATAATAATTAATTTGTTAATATGCATTTAATAAGAAATGTATCTTTATGTTAACTTTTGGGTTATTTTTCGCATGCTAGTAGAAAAAATAGTGTACCTAACACGTGCGTAAAGTGACTTTTCCGCACGCGATTGCTGGCCGAACTCGCTAAAGCGTTGTTCGGCCATCTGCAATGGCGTGCGGAAAAGTATCACTTTCCGCACTTGTTAGGTAAACTACTTAACAGTTGACATTCACGGTATCGATATTTGGTTATCGATTCAAAAAATCGAATTGCCCACCAGGGCTCACGTTTGGCTTCTGCCAACTGTACATAGTGTACCATTTGAAAAAATATGTTATGAGTTATTTTGGAGCAGCGGTGCACCTAACGGAAATCGAAATATTAGCAAGTTACGTTACTCTATGTACACACTGTATAATAGAGATTAATATTTTAAAAATTTGATCTGCGAATTTTTGAAACTTCTTATATGGTATTTGGCTTCTCGTGGGTTTTTGTGTTAAAACTATGGGTATATGCTTAGCACTCAATATTATAAAAAGACTGCTCGTTAATAGAGACATTTTAAAACGATCTAAAATAATTTTATATCGATTTTAAAATATAAAATTCGTTAAAGCAATATTATAAGATAAATGAAAGTTCGGTCAAACGACTTTTTTTAGTGATTCATCAATTTCGTAATATCTTTTTGGAATTTTCGAATTTTTAAATAAAAAATAATAATTAATAAATACATTTGTTAATGTTACTACATCAGCGACAATCAAAAAAGACTTATTTACCAAAATTAACATAAAAAAATGTTCGAATTATATAAAGACTTGCTAAGCACGTCTACAGAAAACAAAAACTTGATCCACCATTATTGATTTTAAATTGTTAAAAACTAAGGTATAGCTCTGTGGTTTTTAATTCATGTGACACTTGACAACTCTATTACCAACAAAAGTTAGTGATTCAAGGGTTGCCACCATTAGTTTGGTTAAGAAATTCATGTCGCATTAATTGTCACTTGTCAAGAATACAATCTCAGTTACGGATTTTTGATTCATTGTTTTGGCGATATTTTATTGAAATTATTATCACATATTTTCCAATAAACAAATAAGTTTAAAAAAAATCGAATATATTTATTGTAAAAAAATATGTTTAATCGAAATACGGCTCTGGCTCATTGTAACTAACCAACTACAAACCCGCTTATTTTAAATAGCTAGTGATTGTTATTTATATATGAAAATAAATAAGAATCTCTTTATATTATTTTAAAAATTTATTTATTCATAGAAGTTGTTATGTAGTTATATAAATATATGTACTTAAATACATTCCGTCCATATCTGTGAATAAAAATGTAGTTATTTTATATTATTAAATGGTTTAAATCATACAATTTAAATTTTCCCACTTCTCTTATCGTCATTCCCTTCTAACGGCTTTCTTTTTACAGTGTGGCCAAAGTTCCTCAGGCGGAATAATGAATTTAAGATTAGAATTCCGCTTGGGAAGAGAGTTTATATAAAATATCTAGAAATCCGCTGAAAATGACAAAATTTACGCAAGCACAGCAGAGCTATTCGCGCCCAACATCATACAATTCATGTTTCGTTATTAAATTCCGTATTTTCATAAGAACTTCTGCAATTTGGTTGAGTATTATTTTCTTTAAGGGGAAGGGTGAATGCAATGGTAATATTTCCTTCTCCTTCTTCAAATACACAATGTAATCATTTATTTTCTTGGGTTTGTAAGTCTGACAGTAAATAGATCTCGAAACCCGGACAGAACTCTTGAAAACATAAGCTTTAGTCTGCCGTTAGACGGAATTTAAGTATGAAATGTCAGCCGTCCGGCGCTTGCGCAAGTTATGGTATTTTCGGCGGATTTCTGTATATTTGGCAATTTGGTATAAACTTCTGCTATCACAGATCTTCTCGCTTTACTATATTTTCTCTACCAAGCAAACATTTAGCTTGGTACTGTGCTGGTTCTTCTGCTTTTTCACTGAATTTCTTTGCTGAGCTAATTTTTTATATGAAAAATAAAGGATCCAGATACTTAGGTAACTAACTATGGGAGAGCAAATGAACATGTGGAGCTTAAGGTTGGTGATTTTCTTTTTATTTACTAATACACAGGGATTCTCAATATTGCGATAGATGAAAAGTACACTCTTAACTCATTAGATAATTCTAGTTTAGAAACTTCAAAGTCCATCAAAATGGTGTTTATTTTTCAAATAATTATACACATTGCTACTTATTTTTTGCAGTACTGAATCATCCTGTATACAATATTTGATTATTTATTATAAATGTTCTAATATCCGTACAATATAAGATTGCTTCAAGGTATTCCTTTTGCTTGTATTGTTCTTATATTATGCGGATTTTAGTAAAAAAGATTGAAGTAATTTGTTTGATATTTTTTTTAGATCATTATCCATGCCGGTTTTGCATTTATCCAACTGAAAGGAGTGACCAATCAGATCCTTATCTCGCACAAGGTCCCATCTTTACTTAATTTTATGTTATTTAAACCGTCCAATTTTAGTGAATTTCTTCTTTGTGCCATCTTCTATAAAATAAGTTATTTTTTGTTAATTATTACTGTTGGAGTTTTAAAAAATAAAGAACAAAAAATAATTCGGAGATACACAAAGAAGTCGAATTTAATGTAATCTTATAGTTTGTTGTTATTTAAAAAAATATATTTGTATCATTTATACTGTTTTCTTAAAATATTTTTAAAATACAGTTTTATTCTTATTATTTCTAGTTCTTTTATTCCCAAACCCAATCTTACCTTCTCAATAAATTTAGGTTAATAAATAAATAAATAAATAATAAGAATAAATAATAATTATAGAAAAGGCTACTGTTGTATCTATGTATGTATTTTGGGGCGACATTCACTGAGACCTAAAAGATCTATTGTGCCCCATTACTTCTACTTAGTTTCTGAGGAGAGTCTCAGAAACTAATAGTTCCTTTAGTCCTACTTCCCGGATAAATCTCAGGATATCCGCAGGCTTCAACTTAGGTAAATGTTCCTCTCCCATCCAGTAATCTCCCAGGTGTTGTGCTCCAGGATTCTGAAGTGCTGTGGAGCTGGAAAGTATGTGGATGGAGGTTTCTTCTTCCATGCTACAAAATCTACATTCTTCTTCCTCCAATATTTTGAGCTTTTTCGGTTGCCCATTCAGGCGACAATGTCCCTGTTAAAACTCTTAGCGCAGTTTTACTTTGACGAATATTTGATTGTATAAGTCCTACTAGATCTTTCCAATGGTCAAATCTTCTCTTTTTCTCCTCTTTACTTATTTCTTCCAATATTACATTGGGGCTGATTCCGCAAAAGGGTTCAGACCCCCAAAAAGGTATTTCAGTCCCTCTCTTTGCTAGTTTATCTGCTATTTCATTTCCTTCTATTCCAGTGTGTCCTGGAATCCATAGTGAGGTGACTATATTGTTCTCGCCTAGTTCATTGAGATTTTCTAGGCATTCCCACACCATTTTGGAACTGATTATACAAGAGATCAGTGCTTTAATGGCTGCTTGACTATCCGACATTATAATAATCCTTTATCTTCTGTATTCTTTATCAATATTGAACTGGGCGCACTTTCTCATGGCGTGGATTTCCGCTTGAAAGATACTAGGGGTTTTCCCCAAGCTTTCAGAGTGTTTGGTTCCTGGCCCGAACACTCCTTTCCCAGTTCCTTCTATTGCTTTTGAGCCATCTGCGTACCATTGAATGGCATTCTTGCCAAATCTGGTAATGGTATTTGGATCCCATTCCTTCTTGCTGCTTAACTCCGTAACGAATTTCTTTTTCATCATACCGTCTTGTGGCACGTCTAAGGCTACTGTTAGTTGGCACCACTGTTATTTTATTAAAACAAAATCAATAATCCATTTATTTATTCATTTCTCACAAACATATCGGTAACCATAACATTTTTCTTTAACTGAATACTACAAAAACACCTATCAATACCATTAACAACATTCCCTTTCCTTTAACTCCCCCTGAATGTTTATTTTCAAAAGTTTTCGACACAAAAGGTTTCAAATTTTTCTTATTATAATTCTCAAAATACCAATTACTGTTGATTTCACTATTATCTTCAGTTGACGTTATAATTACTTCTTCCGGAACTTGAGAACTACCTCTTGCGTTGAAATTTTGAACTCTCGGCTCTGCCACTTCAATTGAAGAATGTAGAGGACTAGCATCACCTCCACGTGGAGAAGCTACTTTTGTTATTGTTGACCTGGAGGTTGGCTTAAAGAGAGGTTGCTGTCCACCTGGGATTATTATTGTTGATAGAAAAGAACCTGTGGAAGACGAAAATAAAGAAAGCAGAGTCAAAAGCTGATTCTCAGACTTAGTAAAAAGCCAAATAATAATTTTTACCTGACTTGTATTCACTGTTCATTCCGTGCTTAGTTATTTCTGTAGTTACTGGCAATTTTTCTTCATTTTCTTTTATCTGTGTCTCCATACCAGATAACTCAGTCTCTTTTACATCTTCCACAGACAAAACTTTAGTCGGTGCTTGAATATCTTCAGAATCAGTCGTTTTCTCCATAGCTGCTGAAACACCATCTGATATATTTAATATTTCTGAAGGTAAAGCAGTTGATATCAATTCTGGTTTTGATGTTGTTGAAGTTGTTGGTTCTGGAGGATACGTAGCTTCAGCAGTCGTAGTTAAAGTAGTCGATTGGATGGTAATTATAGAAGTTGTTTCAACAACTAAGGTATCTTCAGATGGATACCTTCAAGTAAATAACCTGGTTAGTACATTCAACTATTCACTTTGTCTATACTTACTCTTTAACGAATGAGTGACTTTCAGTCTTATTAAATGAACTAGAAATGGTTTCTAAGCTTGTTATGTTTATATTTCCTTCTTCTGTTGTATCGTTACTTTCTTTATTATTGGACACTGAGGTAGCATCTGCTGAAATAACCAAAGAACTTATGTTGGTTGCCATTTCCAAGTTATAGTTCTTTTTTGGTCGCGAATGCCCTTTAGGTTTTATGTCGTCAACGTTGGAAGCCTGCAAACTAAAAATCTTAATTTTAATCATCGCACACCCAAAAAGTTTTGCTCTTTACAAGCATTTGAACAGAAAAAATAGCTGAAAAAAACAGATGTATTAGGCCAAGCAATAGCTTTAATCTTTAAGACAAAAATCCTAATGGTAAATTGACAGTGCCATTATGTAAAAGACATTACGTAGTGTGAATCTGATATAGAGATCGCCAAAAGTCTAAAGCTAAAGTCAAAAGCAGCGTTACCAGTTTAGAATGTTTGGTACTTTCTGAGGAATAATTATCTTATTTTGCATTTAACTTTTAATACGGGATATCGCCGTATTTATTGGGAATAACTTTCAGAGGTAAATACATTTGGCAACAGCTGACTAGACACACTTATTCTTCTCTCTCTTTCAAGTGTTTTTCTCATATTTTCCTTGTCGCACTTGTGTAAATCGCATGGCTTGAATAGACTTTTCGCAATCTGCATGTTCGACTCGCAAATGTTGCTCTCTAAATATTTATGGATATTCAAAGCAACTGGATAAGGTAAGGAGGAATATTTGATCCAAATGTTTGAGGTTAAATCTACATATTTTCTTCGGTTACTACATGGACAACACTTAATGAAACACACTGTATATAATTATTTAAAGATAAAACTTTACCTTAAATTGTTTTTTGCTTCTGATTCAACAAGCTTCTTCTCATCAATTTCAGTATGCTGCAAAGCACTTCCTACCTTCCTTTTTTCTGTTATGGTAGGTACTGTACTAGTTAACGTTAATCTAGGATCAACTATAGGTTTAAACCCTCCATTTCCTGGTAAAATAGGGAGGAAACCACCTTGTAGCTCAGGACCAGGTCTTGGAACTTGCTGTGGATTCCGGGAAAGCTCTGGGGTAATAGAAACATATGGAGAGGCTCCTACTTGTTTGGGTAGAGGATGCTTCTTCTCTTTTCTTGGATTGCTCATGATTGCATTCTTCCTTTCAGCTTGTTGAGGAACAATAGTCCCATCTTCTTTTTTGCCGAAAATGTTTTTTAAAGCTGGCAGAGGTATGCCGAAAAAGGTGAATCCACTGGTGCTTGGTGAGTCTGGAACTTTTGCTGGAATAACGGGTTTTTGTTTTGTTTTGGAAGGAGCTGCGTAGAGTACAGGAGTGTTTCCTAAGAAGAGAAAGTATACAAAGCGTTTCAATAAAAATTATCCATCCCACATAATCTGATATGAAAAAATACGTCAAAAATAATATAAGGGAAAACGTATTTTGCTGATATGTAGATATTATAACTTTAACTCCCTATGGTCACCCTTCCCAAATTTTTAAATGGATCACCCTTACATTATTGCAATGTTGGATATTATGTGTGGTGGATAGTTTTTATTGAAATGCTCTTTATAATTTGATTGTTGTTTTCCAGAAACTCCATTAGAAATTACCTGTTTGGCTTTTGTTAATTTGTTTTTCTGTTAAAGGAACTCTTTCCACTATTGTATGACTTTTATCTTTAAGCTTGTCAAGTATATAATCCTTAGAAGTTTCATTAAAAGGATAGTCAATATAATCGTCATAGAAGTACTCAGATTCTTCCGGACTTGGCGCTACGTGATTTTTGTTGCTTAAAGATGTCGCTAAAAATAACTTGATTATCTCAAAGAATCATTAAAATTATTTGAAACATACCTGAGAAGTTTCTAATGCTTGCGTATTTGGAATATAACTCTATGTTTCCGAAAGCTGGAGCATTTAACAGTTCAGTATCGCATCCTGAGAAGAAGTTTTCTTTTTGCTTGTCCAAAGGACATTCGTCAATTGAAAGAGGCGTTTCGTTTAGTAGAGTACCATCAGCACACCTCGGGCTTTTTTGCGATGATTCTCGAATCCATGATTTTAACCACAATAAATCGCAAGTACATAAAAGAGGGTTGTCTAAAAAGTAATATAATTTAATTGAATTTTAACCACTGACAAGTAAGTAGGGGTAACAACTACAAGTAACTAGCAATACGGCTGATTTTTTTTATATAAGTACCTTAAAGTATGTAGATTAATATAAAAAATAGTTTGCCAGTCTACCCATGCCAGTCTCAAATTAGAAAAAAAAAATCAAAAAACTTTTTTTTCGAAATTTTGTAATATTTCGCGCTAGGAGGAGGGTAGAGAGAAATAAAAAATACCACCGTGTAGGAGGAGTGTTTTGCAACAAAAAAGGATTCTTCCGTTTCTTTCGTCCGAGCAATGGTTTGTCCGGAAAAAATTCGGTAAACCAAGTATGTGTTCCGCATCCGCGCAACTCTATTTTCTGAAGCGCGGCGAAGTACATTATAAACTATTGTTCAGTTATAACGTAGATATAAGTAATTGTAATAGGGCGTTTTGAAGAGGGAAGTGTCAGCTTTAAGACGGCATTTTTTTTTGTCATAGCACATATTCATTTATAGCAAATTCCATGAATAAAATTTACGGATAATTAATTTTTCCTAATTACGAAATACGGCACTTTTCATTATCTTGTAAATTTAAGAAATCTTGAATTTACAAGAAAATATATACAGTGCTATTCAAAAGTCCTCTCCCCCCTCGTATCTTTTGTACGGCTACACTAGCATTAATAAAATTTGGAGGGTGAAACTGAAGTGTTAACTTTTCTACGAATGGTAACAGGTAACGTAATAGTAATAGATGAAGTCACAGTGCCACTCTGGCCAATAATTTTAAATAGGACCTTATGGCAAGTGATATCTCCTTTGAAAGGCATTGACATTGGTACTTAACTGTAACTTTAATAAAACTATACTATAATGCTTTTCCTATATGTCAAATCATACCTTCAACGTCCAATTGGGCCGTATTCTCCCTCAACCTCTCCACTGCAACTTCCGGAAAACTAATCAACTTGTTATTCTTCAAATCTAAAACTTTAAGTCTTGGCATATTTCCAAAAATATCTTCATCGACTTCACATATAAAGTTATTCTTCAATCTCAGCTCAACCAGCCATTCCAATTGGCTCAAACTCGAGCTCATTCTAATAATCTTGTTGAAACTTAAATCAAGTAGTTCTAAAGATCTTATACTTTTCAGACCAGCGTCCTCAATTTTCATAATTTCGTTGTGGCTCAAATTTAAAGTGAGCAGCTGAGGTACTAAATGAAAAGCGTGATCATATATGGAGCTTATACTATTTTCTTGCAATTCAAGAGTTTGTAAACTTAGTAGAGTATTAAAAGTATGACTAGGTAACTCTTCTATCTTATTTCTTTGTAGTTTTACTAACTTCAATACTGGTAGCATCTTCATGAAGTTCGGTTCGATTACCATAACGTCGTTTTCATCGAGAAAAACTGTTTTTAAATGTTTCAAGTTGACAAATGTATTTTTTTCAAGGATTTGAATGAAATTCTTCGATAATTTTACTTCTCGTAAGTTTCTCAAACTAGATATTATCGAGGAGTTGATGGTTTTCAGTCGGTTGCTACTCAAATCTAGCTTCTTTAGCTTTTCCAGTCCGAACAATGATTGTGGAAATTGGACAAGTAAATTACTGGACAGATCTAAATCTTCCAAGTTCAACGTAGCTGGAAAGTAACAAACAAATAATAACGAATAAAGTGATTGACATGTTATAAACGAAAATATCTATTTAGAAGTATACTGATAAAATTTTATACTCCATTATACAGGGTGCTTAAAGAAAAACGTGTCTACGTCTCTAGGATAGGTAGAAAACTGGAAACTAATGGGGGATTCTTAGAGAAAAATAGTATGGGAATATCTGATGAAAACTAGATTTATGGACTCGGAATCCAATGAAGTATGTAAAATTCTCCGCTAAATCGATTGGTCAAGACTAGAACGTTCTATCTATCATATTAGTTGAGTTATGAGCATCTTTAGTTTTGAAAAGTGGATTTTCGAAAATTTCATGACTCCATTTGGAGGAGAAAAAATGATTTTATACAAAAACAGACTGTGGCAGTCAATTTCTCGTCCCAAAAAACCTCTTTAGACGATTTTTGAGCATTTTTTATGTCGAAAATATTTTTTTTGACGAAAATATTGAAGCAAGGGGTAGGTATGGAAATATTCAATGTAAACTGGTTTTGCTAACTTCCTTATTGATGGGGATAATAGACTCAAAATACACTGGTATATATGTAAAATTTTTCGCTGAAACGATTGGTCAAGACTAGAACATTCTATCTATCATATTAGTGGAGTTATGAGCATCTTTAGTTTTGAAAAGTGGATTTTCGAAAATTTCATGACTCCATTTTTAGGAGAAAAAATGAGCTTATACAAAAACAGACTGTGGCAGTCGATTTCTCGTCCCAAAAAACCCCTCTAGACGAATTTTGAGCATTTCTTATGTCGAAAACATTTTTTTATCGAAGATTTTGAAGCAAGGGGAAATAGAGATTTGACCTAAGGACAATACAACGTAAATCTAAACTTAAAATTCACCTTCAAGACTTCCATCCATTATTTCACCCAACTGGTTATGACTAGCATTCAATTTTCTTAAAAATTTAGTATTAGCAAGTAAACTTTGTCCAATTAGACTTAGTTGATTATTAGAAATATCCAGAAATTTCAACTCTGAAGTGTACTGTAAAGATAAAGGATGTATTTCTGAAATCCTGTTATCACTAATATCCAATATTTCCAGCTGGATCAATCCTTCCAAAGATCTTTCTCCCAAGTTTCTTAAGAAATTGGACCCTAAAATAAAACAATTATATACACTGTGTTTAAATTTGACATTATCGAAAAATGTTAAAAATAAAAGTTGATCAGAATTGAAATCTACGTTCAAATATACGATTTTATCTATTTATATGGAAAAAAAAGTTTCAAAAATTACACGGTAAAAAAAAATTTTTTTCTTTGGTTTCCGTTTTCATGCTTGAATTCTGATTCTAGACATTGAAAAACACTTGAATATTCATATGTAGGTAGTTCGTAAAGTTTGCTTTGAACTGATTTACAAAGATAAGTATATCTTAATTTATTTCATAAGCAAAAGATGGCAGCACTTTGATAAACCCGAAAGTAAACTGTCTTATTATTTGTAAGAGGCACAGTAGTGAATGTTAACTTGTTTATCACAACTGTAATAACTATATTGAAAAATGGCATCAAGACAGTGTAAAAATGATATTGATTCATTTTGTTTTATTTGCGGTGAATTTATTGAAGTTAGAAGTAGAAAATTGGCTTTATCAACAAATTTGAAACTTGTTTATCACAAATCTTCAATAAAAAAGAGTCTTGTATCCGAAAAAATGATTTAAAGGAAAGTCACCAAAAATGGAATACCATTTTGTTTTTGGGATATAAAAAAAAACTTCATATAATTTAAATCAGTTTAATGTTTTTACTAATCAGTCATACATTTATATGTAGTAATTAACAGCCTTTAATCAAATATATCAGTTATCAAATTAAAATCTAACACAAAAAACAAAATCACAAATGAGTAACCAAATATGGAATTAGGTATCTATATATGGAATATAAGCATAAATCAACATAACAATAACAAGAAATGGACATTAATATCTATGAGATCAATTAAATAAATATAATATATTATGATAAATGAAAGAAGTTACATAATTATTTGAAAAAGTCACAGATCCAAGTATCAAACTCTGGACCAGCACAATCATAATGTGCCCAGAGCCCACACATCAAGCATTTAATTTAATATTCCATAATTAGACACCGACGACTGTCCATATTTGGATTTTCATACTAATTCAAACTCTTCTAAATATTTTTTAAAGTCACAATTTTTTAATGACAAAAGATCACAAAATGGTGAAATAAACGTAATACCGATATACTAAATAGTATAACACTTACGTAAACAAACATAACAGCTGGTAATACTCGTTTATTACTTACCTTTGAAATTTTTTGCACGACAACAAAACAAAACACGCCTGCCACACGTGAAGCATTCGCGCAACTGACTCGATGGCGTGGGTGCGATAGTTAGTAAACCGAACGAAACAGAAGATGGTCGAGTGTTGCGTTTCATACTTATAGTCTTAGAGAAATGAAGGCATTCCATATTAGGATACTATTCCATATTTGGTGACTTTCCTCTATAATTATAATTTACAGTGGAAGTGTAAAAAAAATGTGAAAATCAGTAATTTTTGCCGGAAAATTGAAAAATCGCTCTAGTTGCGAACTTAAAGTGGACAGTGTATAAGTTCGCAGCGTATCTGGAGATATTTTAGCTGGTCTGGAGATGAAATAAATATATAACTTACTGAAATAAAGCTTCCTCAGTCGTTCTAGCCCCTTAAACTGACTCTCTCCAAGTGTTTGTATCCTGTTTCCACTCAAATCCAACAGTCTTAAAGCGGGTAATTGCAAATCTTCAAAAGAAATTTTAGAAATTTCGTTTTCCCGTAAAATTAGATGTTCTATATTCCTGGGCAAACCAGGAATCAACACCTTCAAACTATTCCGTCTCACGTCAAGCTCATACAACTGTGTCAAATGTCTAAAAGTAGCTGGATGAATAATTTTAATATAATTATAAGAAACGTTAACGTGTTCTAGTAAAGGAGTTGATAGAAACCCTTCTGGATCGAGGAAATTCAAACCGTTTTTACTCAAATCAACCCTTCTTAACGATCCCACCTTCGTAAGAAACCTTGGATCTAATTTCCTTAAATAATTCTTCGATAATTCCAAGCTTTTTAAAGCTGGTAGATTCCAAAATGGTACTCGATTATTATCGATAAGAGAATTGTTGGTAAGTACCAGATCTCTCAAAGCAGGCATTCCTATAAAAGCTTCTTTATCCACCATACGTAATCTATTATATCCCAAATTGAATTGTTCTAAAGTTGTATGACCCATTAAAGATCCAAAAGGTATTGCATCTAATTTATTAAAACTTACATCTAGATAAACTAGCTTAGGAAGATCTTCTAATATCGTTCTTAGATGTAAAACATCATTTAGTTGATTATGTTGAAGATTTAATTCTTCTAAAAAGCTTGGTTGGTAAAAGGTTCCATGCTGAACTCTTTGTAATCGATTTTTACTCAGATCCAAGTTTCTTAGAGCTGGTAATCTATGGAAAGCACCTTTTCTTAACTCTTCTATTAAATTATTTGATAAAAATATACTTTTTAAAGATTGCATATCAACAAAAGTAGCTTCATCTAAGATATTTATATTATTATAGTCCAATCTGATGGTTTCTAGGTTGGTTAATTCCCTGCTGCTTCTACCAATCATACCAGGATCGGTAAATTTGTTTCCAATTAGAGAAAGTTCTTTTAAACTAGGTAGTCTACTAAAAGCTCTCGGATGAACCCAATTCAAACCACTATAACTAATATTAATAACATCTAATTTTGGTAAATCATCGAATAAATTGGCTTCTAGTCTAGTTAATCTAGGACTGGATTGCAAATGGAACTTCTCTAAAGCTGGATTTTCTTTAAAATTTGAAGGAGATATATCCACCAAAGAATTCGATTCTACCTGTATATATTTCAGTAAAGGTAGACCAGAAAACATCGGTAATCTCTTCAATAATTTTGATCTGATGGTAATAGCTTTTAAATTCTTCAGATGCGTTAAAGACATCTGTGGTATGCTACTCAACTTCGGTTCTACTATGAACAGTTCCATTAGACTGGACTCCAAGTCTGCCAACCAATCGATGGAGACTCTTTCTAAGGTGTTATGACGTAACATGAGACGTAATATTTTTAAGGTTGAAAAAGTGCGACCTGGTAAAGATGGTAAGTAATTGTTTTCCAGTATTAACTCGTCTATGGGAGTGGTTATGTGTTGCGCTATAGCTTTCAGGCTTTCTAAGACGCTGGGTAAGTTGCTGTGTGAGCACCTGAAAAATTTTGTGTACTACTTATTGTTTCAAGACAATTGCTATTTTCTTAAAGATTTCAAAGATTTTAAAACGCCCTATTATAGCTTGAACTAATAAATTTTTTGAGTTATGATTATTCTACCATATTGTCTACCAGAAAATATTAACTGGGGTACCTTGAGCATTTGAACAATTACTTTTATTCAATGATTTTTTGGAAAATAATGTTTGCTGTCAACAAGATGTGGCACCTATCTCTATCTGTATCTGTAAAGTAGGGAGGGTGAGTGTAGGCTCACAGCACTTAGGCCACATGTGACCCATCGTACATCCTTCCGATGATTCGTCCTCCAAGGTCATCGTCCTTTCCAGGAAGGTGGACAGGTCACTAGGAGACATCTGCTTTATATCGGCAGGTGTAGGCCAAGACTCACCGAACACACACTCTCTTATTGACGATAACTCCGGACACTCGCATAAGACATGCCTGACAGTTTCATCTTCCTGTTCACACATCCTTCATAGAGGTGTGTCCACTTGCCCCATACTATGATCCTGGTGATCCTGGCAAGACTGCATCCTTTGATTCCATCCCATCTATCAAGGGATTGAGAATGGATGTAACGTTTAGATAGTTCCGCAATTGTCGAAGTCGTTAGGCCGTAGTTGTCACTGAGCCCCAAAATTTTCAGTCCAGCCGCTTCCCTGGCAAAAGAATCGGCAATGCGTTGACCTTTACTCCTGTCGTGCCCTTCAACCCACCTGAAGATAATATCATTATCTGCCGAGGCGTTAGATAAATTTTGGTGGAACTCTAGTACTAGCCCCGATATAACACGTTGTCTGTTCAAGGCTAATAGGGCTTTTTTACTATCAGTGCAGATTGTTATGTTTTTGCCGGAAATTCCTATTCTGGTTAGTTTTTTGGTGGCAATTGAGATACCAGCCAGTTCTGTTTGAACCACGCTGGAATTGTTTCCCATTACCCACTCAATCCTTAGGCTCAGTGCTCTGGAGTAAAGTCCTCATCCTGAGCATTCTTTCGTTTTTGAGCCATCTGTATATATGCCTATTGCATTTGCAGCATCTGAGTCTGTGTTCTGTTTTTGTATTTTGTAGGGTTTGTTAAACACAAACATTGGTTCAATTGCATCATTGGCTGCCTGCAGCAGAGGTAGCGCAGTAAGCGCTTCTTGCCATAGGCTTAGCCTCAATTGGCTCACTCCTACTTCGGGGTTTACACCAGCCGTGCGCAATCGTACCATGGCCATTAACGCAACCTCCTTGACGTACAGGTCCAGAGGGGTCAGACCAGTAATTAGTTTCATTACCGCAGTTGGTGTTGTTCTCAAGGCTCCTGTGATGTTTAAACAAGTCATTCGCTGAATTTGATATAATTTTTGGATGGTCGTTGCTTGTAGAACCTTCGGTCCCCATGCAATTGCTCCATACGTTAACATGGATCTTATTATTGCAGTGTAGATCCAGGTGACCTACACTGGCACCTACAAATTTCACAGTTTCTGGATGAAAATTTTTCAAATCAATAAATAGGTCGTCACAGATATATTGAGTGTCCGCCCTGGTGACCGGATTTGACACGTTTATTTTTTGCGGGTACCTAGGTACATAAAAAGTTCAAAATGTACGTAATTCAGCTGCCGCCTCTGTAAGAACTCAGGCCGCGTATCACTCAAAAATGATCAAGATGGAAGAGTCTAAGCAATGTCAATATTTTGAAACATGGTTATATAAAATCATATATTCTCCAGCCTTTTTATGTCTTTCACTATTTCCTTTCGTTTAACAACCTTTTTTCCCTGGTTAAAAATTAAAAATATCTTACCATATTTGATATTCCTTTCCTCTGATAAGACATCGACATGGTAAGATAGCTTCTTGAGGTGGACATCCTTTTTCTTTGGCATATACTTGAAATGTGAAAAGAATCAACGACGTCTTGAATATTAGTCCGAGCTGCATATTGAAACCATTATCAACAAAATCTTGAACTTTCTATTGATCACTCGAGTACCTGACAAATGAAATGTTGACATTTTTCGTCCAGACCACAATTTAACTGAAAACAAAAAGAACAGCTGTTTGTATTTACTAGGGAGGGAAGAGGGAAGTGCTACTTTTCCTAGACATCGACTCCAGAATTCGCTAATAAATGTTTACTGCCAGTGAGCCACAGCATACTTTGTAAACTTTGTAAACCTAACGTTGAAGTAACATTCATAACTAATTTTCACCAGAATAGAAAGGTTGTTGTGTTGACAACATAGTTAAAATAAGAAGGGGGAAAACTACTTTTGTCCACTACGGTAGGCAGTATGAGTTTATTTCCCTATATGATGGAGGAAAGTGTGTACTTTCGACTGATGTAGGAGAAAAAATATGTATACATATTTTTGTAGCATTAATATCTCTTTATAAACAAAATTTCAATTTTGGCATGGCCCTGGGCATTCTTTTTTGACAATTCTCCTATGTAAACTCAGCTGCTCAGCATTGAGTTTAAATTTTTCAGTCTGGTTATTTCAACTGTTACGTATTAAATTAGAAACGTTCAATATTTCATAACAAACAAAATTAATGAATTAACGAAGTCCTCTAGCACCTTACTGTTAATAACAATACGTATAACTCAATATTAAATGTAATTAATATCATATCGTCAACTACCAGAACAATAAAAGTTTCAACATTTTCATCCTACTGGAAATAATTATTGATACAGGTGTGAAAGTTTTTTAAACGTTATATTTATAATAAATACCCAACGCTCCTCCTTTTCCTAGCTGCTATCAATACACCTGACGCCTTAGTACGTATAGAGGTGGGAAGAGTAAAATTTGAATTTACTATCCTCATTATTATCTCTTAATTGATTGCTAAATATTTTAGCTATGGATATATATATATCCTGTTCTTTGCTTTTAACAACAAACAACAAAGTTGTAATACTGATTCGAAGTATAATCACCGTACACTAACTACCGACAAGTAAATTTACTTCGTCGATTTATGGGTTACCGAAAATTTCCTTACCTCCCCTATCGTCTGGCGAGTTCTGGCTAGTTTAAATCGAGTATTGAATGTTGTATTATGATAACAGACGTGTAAGGCGCCAGAGAAAAGATGTACCAACATTTTCAAACGTTTCGACGCAAGTGAATTTACTTGTCGGTAGTTAGTGTTCGGTGGTATAACTGAGCAGTACAAATAGTGATGAGCAAGACCCAGAACAAGACTTGGATGTGTTGCTAGTGTAAGAATGGTCTTGGTATTGCTTGCAAGACCAAGACCAATTTTGCTCATCACTATATCACTAAGTACAAATGAAACCATTTTTTATTAAAACAAATCATATAGAAATATAGAGCAGCTTGAGCTGGCATAAATGCCCTTAAACATAAAATTTTTAACATATCAACTATTGGTGACCAAAAATCGTAAGCACAAATTTTGTGGAAAAATATTTCACATTTCACAGTTCAAGGGTTAGAACACATTTTTCTACAACATAATAAAAATGACCTTCCTCCCTTCACTCAATAACTCACCCTTACATCCTTTACGAAGAAAACAATCCCGTATGAATTTCACTGATTTCACTTAGAAAATTTGGTTAAAAAAACATAAATCCAAGCACGATTAGAAAAATGGATAGACACGCACGACAAAGACAATGGTTCTAGTTAACAATAACATAAGAGAGAGTAAAATACCTACCGAAAGTTTCTACCAACAAAAAGTGCATTGAGAGATGGAGTCACACTCTGGTAAGCACTTATGGTTTTGTATCTTAGACGGAAAACGCTTGAGATGGTGCAATGCGTGTCTCTATAAAAATAACAGACAAAAACAACTGCACACATAAAGTAAACTCTTCGTATATTGAATTTACTGTGTGCAATCTACTCATATTTTTTTTTCCAATGAAACTGATGAAACAGAAGTAGTTAAAGAGTAACATGGTGGTAAAAAGATGGAGAAATTATGGAGACAGAACATGGCGCGGTAGAGCAAACATTCAAAAATAAAGAGGGCAGGGATCGTTTTAAATAATATTCAATACCTCTCTCACCAAGTTCAAAAAACATGAATCGCCCAACATACTTATAAAGAAAGCATGCGACCTTTGCAGATTTATTGTGGTCCTCCCAATATTTAGAGCTGGGTATCTAGCTTTATTCTTTTTATTTTCTTCTCCGAGTAAGTGAAGTCGCCTTAGGCCTTCGCACTCAAAGAGTATGTGCTCCGCGTTTTCGTCTTTTAATACTCATAAATTAAGAAAATAATGTAAATAGAAAAAATCCAAGGCAACAAGCACATTAAAGAATTAACGCTTAATCATATTGTCAATATTGTTAATAATAAAAAGTCCCTTTTCTGATTATTATCACTTCATACTTAGCACTTTAGCTTTTCCATAGTTAAACGTGGCAATATCGAATGTTTTCGACTGCATTCCTTTCACGACTTCAGATAAACATGCCAAAGTATATGTGCTCCTATGTATAGGCATAGGCATATTGTAAATACTGGAGGCTGTAGAAGAAGAAAATAAGAATAGCAGCTCGCAAAGATTAGTGGTAGTTTGGAATATATTCTATCGATTTGGTGCAATTTTTCTTTTAGCCAATTCTTGTAAAACAATAAGTTTACGGTATCGTGAATCTGGGTGAATGAATAGATCGGTATTTTACAAGCTTATGTAATTATCTGTTTTACAAAGGATTTTAGGTATTTGATTACTTCGTTAGATTCATTGTTAACTCGTTTTTTTGTTGTTCAATTCCATAGTGTTACTCAAAAATTGCAAAACATCAAAGGTATTGTCATTCAACTTCCGATTACCAATTACCACTTCACTCAAAGTTGAAGGATTTTAAATGGACTGATATAGAGAAAGTGAAATCGTTCACTGGTTTTAATATGTTTCAAATATCGATTTATTTTGCAGCTGGTGTTTAAAAATTTCAAATTTTAATAGTGTTATTTGTTTTATCAAACAATAAACATTTAATACTAAGTAATGAAGATGTTATGTAAATGGATGAGGGTAAGCTACTTTCAGATAAATCCTTTACTCAAACAAACTTTAATCCTTGTGCACACGAACACTATATACAGAGAGGCTCTATATGTCTCCAAAAACGATATATTAGTTACCAGTAAAATATTATCTAACGATTGTTTTTCAAAAATTAAAAATTTTATTCCACTTCCAGAATAAAACATAGTATATTATATTATAATTATCAAAAGTGCATATTTTTTTACGAGCAATATTTGCAGTGCGAGGCGCATGCAAAATTGCGAATAAAAATAGGCACTTTTAGTCCGTATGATATATACTATTTTTTCTCCAACCAAGTCAAAATTAAAATAAATTTAGTTTTATTCAATAAATTTGAACACCTATTAATTATAACAGCGATAGCAAGTCGGTAGTCATGGATTTCTGGTATTGTTGGTAAATATTGATTGTCAAGTAGACGTCAGTAGACGTACTAATCATATAATTTTTGTAGTAGTTTTTACGCTGCTTTCAAAATGAATCCCGAACACGATGAAAATATACCTGCGGATATATTGGAAAGTGCCGAAGCAATATATCTAAATCTTATGCCACGCCAAGTTTATGAACATGCATATCAGCGATTCATGGATTGGTGTAAAGAAAAAAATGTGCAAAACTATGCGGAGAGTGTTCTTATGGTGAATTTCTCAAATTTAACAAAGACCGTCAAGCCATCCAGTCTTTGGTCACAGTATTCAATGTTGCGATCCACACTGGATATCAAAAATGGTGTGAATATTAGTAAAGATTCAAAATTACGAGCATTGTTAAAAAGGCAAAGTGATGGATATATACCTAAAAAGTCTAGGGTTATTACAAAGGAGGAAGTGGATCGGTTCCTGGATATGGCACCTGATAATGTATATTTGATGATAAAGGTTGTTCTAGTATTAGGAATTGGAGGTGCTATGCGTTGTGACGAACTAGTTCATTTGAAAATTGATGACATTGAAGATATGGACTCGGTCCTGGTCGTAAAAATTCTGCAGACAAAAAACAAGAAATCATTATTTGCGTTTATTTCGAAAATATATTGCACTACGGCCATCAAATATACAGGAACGTCGTTTATTTTTGAAGTATATAGAGAAATTCAATTTTTCAGTTGGTTAGAAGAAGCAATCTTTAAGAGCTCTAAAAAAAATTGAGACAAAACATATGGTAGGATACATTTTATTGGACCACTGTGTATTTTGATAGACATAAACACCCAGTACGTAGTTGGTGCACCACTTGCTAGCGTACAGCTTCCAGTAAATCCTGATAAGATTGAAATTATGAATCAATTGAGCTTGAATTAGTTTAAGAAGAGGGGTGGGTTGAGGTTGGAGCAAATAGGGTGCATCGGGATGAATTTTTGACGGATGAATTAAAGACAGATCAGTGGCGGATATATTTTATTTTAATTAATTAATTTTTTCTAAAAATATAAATATCGTTTTTATTTAAAATAAATTTTTTATTTGTGGAAAATTTAATATTTTTGAAATAAAGAGGTTTTTTGGACAAAAGTTACTATATAGATCTTTGATTTAAATCAAATGTCTTCGAAAATTGTTCAATTTAGAGGAAAAATTAATTCTACAGGCTGTCCTAAATTGACGAAAGTCTAATCTGATATTTTTTCAAATTTAAAGGTTTGTTGGACAATATTTACTAGGTAGATCTTAAATTTGATTCAAATGCCTTCTAAAAGTGTTTAATCTTGAAGAAAAATGTATTCTACAGACAGTCCCAAATTGACGAGAGTCTAATTCTAATTTAATATTTTTTCAAATTAAGAGGTTTGTTGGACAATATTTACTTGGTAGATCTTAAGTTTGATTCAAATGCCTTTTGAAAGTGTTTAATCTTGAAGAAAAATCATTCTACAGGCTGTCCCAAATTGACGAGAGTCTAATTTAATATTTTTTCTAATTAAGAGGTTTGCTGGACAATATTTAATAGATAAATCTTAAATTCGATTCAAATGCCTTCTAAAAGTGTTTAATCTTGAAAAAAAATTCATTCTACAGGCTGTCCCAAATTGACGAGAGTCTAAACGAATTCAAATTTAGCTTTTAACCGACTAAACAATGAGGAGGTTATCAATTTGACATGTAAATATTTATTTAGAGCATAATTACTTTGGCTATAAACCAATTTCAATGAAGCTTTATTATCAACATACATATTAGACACAGAACAAGAAAAATATATGCGGTATTTATAGATTTAAACAGTGCCTGAAGTTAACTAAATCGTACCCGGTAATGATAGGAGTTTTGGAAGTCCTCTACGTTTCGCCTTGTTAATTGCCAAGTCACCCTGGCCCAACTACGCATGGTAACTTATTATGTATAAACAATCAAGAAAAGGCAACTCTTCTACATGTCGTTTTTTAATTGTCCGCAATATACAATCGTTTTAAAGACTTCAGTCTAGCCGGAGGATTTAATTTTTGTGCCCGCATGCGCATTTCATTTATAACACTCACTTGTACCCAAATAACTACCTACTTATTATTTTGTAAATATTTTTTTGAGAAAGGGGGAGAGAAAATTATTGTAACTGTATAAAAATATCAGAAAAGAAGAAATAGGAAACCAAAAAAAAAAACAATAAAACCCAGGCCCAAACCCGGTTGATCAAAGTGTAACTATGTATGAAAATATTAGAAAATAAGAAATAGAAAACTAAAAAAAAACAAGAAAGCCCAGGCCCAAACCCGGTTGATCAAAGTGTAACTATGTATAAAAATATCAGAAAATAAGAAATAGAAAACTAAAAAAAAACAAGAAAACCAATGCCCAAACCCGGTTTCGAACCTAGAACCTCTGGGTTGTGAGCTCAGTATGCTAGCTACTGGCCCAATCTCGTCACATCCAATCACATCGAGTAAAAGGTTGAAGTCTGTATGGACGCATGCGGACCTCAAGATAAGCTCGTGATGTTATGCGCATGCGTGCCTGCGGGCTTAAAAATTAAATCCTTCGGCTAGACGCAAGTGTTTTAAAGCATATGCGAGTGAATTTGTGCACTATTTTAGTCTTCTTGTGTGCTTTTCAAAGTGGATTTAAGGGTTTTTGACTAATTTCTAGAACTGTTGACCGTTTCGGGATGTATTCACGTGAAATCGAGAGTATTTGGATGAAATAAGATCGAATTATGTGTTTTCCTATTTTTTTAGACTGTTTTCAGCGATCTTTCGAGTTTTGGTCTGTTTTTTACTGAGATAAAATGGAAAATGGTCCATTTTCATGCTAACTTTCGTTTTAAAGCCTAAAGTGTATTGTTTAAAAAATGTAGATGCTTTAATTGACGCTTTGCGCTATGGTGATAAGCTAAGATAAGACTGAATACCCCTTTAATTTATTTCACACCCTCCACCAATGCTTTATACTCGCACCGGTTGAAAGTGTAACTAAATGAACATTCGATACGGAGTGAATTACAAAAGGCAAATTCGCTTCTAATTCTGATAATATATACGGGGTGCGATGCGTTTTGGATTGTGGCCGACACATCGATCCCCAGAGGGGGTTAGCTATTAAATAATAAAGCTTTTGTTCACGTCCAACGTTTATGGTTTTGGTATTAGATTTTAATGTTCGAAGGGTATTGTGTTTGCGGATACGGTGGTGCAAGTGAGAATCAATGAAAAGGATCATCGTGACATAAACAAAATCATGGACTATTCTTTTTTTCTTACACTTTTGATTTTAAATTAATATGTGTGAGCTAATGTATGTATTGGGGGGACATTGCTATCAACATTTAGGTGCTCCCAGGCTTTTTTCTTATGACACTGAACTCATTTGGTTATCGTTTGACTTCTCAAATGAATCCTCCCCATATAGATGTCGCTATTTTGGAAACAATTTCTTAAGACACTTTACTCATTTGGAAAAATGGTCAGGTTAGGTTGGGTTAGGTGTGTGGTGAGGTCATGCCTGCTGTAGTCTAACATTTGTGTGGAGACATTCATCGAAGGATTTATAAAAGCCTTTGAATGAACCAATCATGGTAAATTATGCCCGAAGTCTAAAGCTCTTCTTACTGTCCAGGTATTTAGTGTTTGTTTGGCAAAACTTATTGCGATGCCAAATGTAGATTCTGGTTCGATAGAAACACGTGCAGCTCCCTCCCTTGCAAGAAAGTCTTCTCGTTTCTTTCTATGCCAGAATGGCCAGGGTTGCAGACCAGCAATACTTTATTGAGTTCTCCTATTGAGGAGAGTCTTTTTTGGCAGTTTAAAACCAAGTTCTACGTTACACGATGAGAGCTAAGTGCTTTTAAAGCCGCTTAGCTACCTCAGCCCGTGTCCCTTAGTTCTGTTTCTTGGAGGGGAAGAAATTTTAGGATATCTGCAGGTTTTAACTTAGGAAAATGTCCCTCTTCTTCCCTGTAATCTTCTAGTTGCTGTCACGGAATACTATAACAATCGGAAGGGTCTCTTGCCATAGAACAATTAGTACGCGCAGCTTTTGTGCGCTGTGACAGTCTTTCGAAAAATAGGATCACATTTCGACGTTGCCTAGATCACGCCTAGATTGTTGTTTGTGTTCATGTCGTTAGGAAGCTGTCTATGGAAGCTGTTGCCAGCTCTAATTCTAGGATCACAAATTTGGAGTGTCATTTAAATTTCTGTCTGACATAGATCAAAAGAGTCGGCGGAGCGAGACCTGAGAGACTCTACCGATTGTTATAGTATTCCGTGGTGCTGTGCCTATTCTGAAATATTAAAACCGTACTCTGTTTGTTTTTTTCTTGTAATAAATAAGTATTTACACCGAATACCACCTAGAGAAAAAACCTAAGTAATTTTATTTTCCCTATTTTTCAAAATATATTCGTTATAATAACCACATTTTCTCATCATTTTTCCAAAAAAATAATAAAAATATCAATGAAAATAAGAAAACATATGTTAAATCCCCCACGCTTCCCGTTTATAAAGTATAAATGGCTTTTTGAATGTGTCAATTAAAGGCACTTATACCAACACTTGTTTCGAGACGGGACACCTTGCACACACACACAAGCTCGTGTCAGTCACGTGCGCAGTTTCCCGTACACGTGCCGATTCACAAACCACTTGCCCTCACAACAAAAAGGGCATTTACTGATACCCTGTAGGGTATGTACTTAAATTTACGGTCGGATGCTGGGTGAAGGACCATAAGGTCCATGTTGAAAGACGGTGAATTATATGATTTTTATCTTTTTTTATCAGATGATTTTATTTACTAAACAAAGTATGCTTAATTGAATATATTCATATGTTTATTGACGGAAGAAAGATCTTCGAGTAGTACATCGATCAAATGGATTGGATATTTTTCAATTAAACATCATAAAAAACCTTCATCTACGACCTCCTTTAAAATTAGTCATTTATGAACCAAAAAAAATGTGTGATATCATACATTATACATATGTTAAAAAGCGTGAGTGAATGAACAATGCTTTTTATATGGGACTTTCATTATAACACCCAAAAGCGTGAGTAAATTACCAATGCTTTTCAAATGTGGTTTTCATTTTAACACTCTTTTTTAGCTACGTAATTATCTAGTCGCCTTAAATTTAGTCGTTTGTTGTATAAACTTTTGTGCTGTCAGTAAATTTGACAAAAGTGTTAGACATAGTGAAAAATATATATTTGAAATTTTAATGGAAGAGCCTCGAGAAAAATGTATTTCCTCGGAGTGCACACCACCTGAAATTAGAATTCATTGACTATATATTTGTTTATAGAAAATTTATTTTTAAGTTTTTCAACCCCTCCAGGGCACATTTTTTATTTTTTCTTCATGTGGTCGTAGATAAAGTTTTGTATGACACTTGTGAGTGAAGTACTTGTGCACACTCATTGCGAAAAAGACACTCGCTACGTTCGTTCCTTGCATTTTCGCAACTCGTGCGCAAAAGTATAACTTCACGCACTTAAATATCGATACTTGTACTGACAGGTGTATCATGTGACTGAAATATGTTTGGTCCTTATACCGAGAAATCTTCTGCTCTATGTTAACTACCTCCTGCGTGCTCTTCACATTTTTTCTTTTTTTACAGCTCAATAGAAGCAAACTATTAAAGAATGTTGTACATACTACATCAAACTGTCCATTGCTATATCAGCTACATAAATATTAAGCTTCTGGATTGCTTGGAAACACTACAAGAGTAGGGTAATTAACACAGTCTGCTCTTGGTCTGGGCACCAAACCGCGTAAGTGCGATAAAAATGAAGATTCACTATCTCTAGAAGGTATACGACGTATTTCTATTGATCCAGCGCTGCAAAAAGAACAAATTTTCTGGTAATGAAGCAAGCTAAATTATTCTTCGAAGAGCTATCGCCAAAATTCACCCACTAATCCAATGTAGGTGAACAGCCAGGATCTTTGTTGCGCTCTTGACAACTCAACATACAAAATTTATGCTGAAACGGTCTGACGATAAGAGAGGAATAACGGTCTGTAAGTCTAGTAAGAAGCATGAAGACACACAGAATAGATTTGTAAAGGACGTAGTGGAGAGGTTACTACGAGTGAAAGGGTTAGGTTAGGTCCATTCATGAAAAAGTGATTCCAAAATAGCGACCTCTATGGGGAGGATTCATTCGAGAAGTCTGACCATTTACTTAGTTCTCACCGTGTAACGTCGAAATTGGTTTTAGATTGCCCAAAAAGACTCTCCTCAATAGGAGAACTCAATAAAGTATTGCTGGTCTGGATCCCTGGCCATTCTGGCATGGAAGGAAACGAGAAGACAGTCTCTCTTTCAAGGGAGGGTGCCGCACGTGTTTCTATTGGACCAGAACGTACAATTGGCATCGTAATAAGTTTTGCCCAACAAACACTAAATACCTGGTCAGCAAGAAGAACTTTAGACTTCTGGCATAATTTACCAGGATTGGTTCATTCAAAGGCTTTTATACATCCTTCGATGAATGTCTCCAAATAAATGTTAGACTACAGCAGGCATGACCTCACCACACACCTAACCCAACCTAACCTGACCATTTTTCCAAATGAGTAAAGTGTCTTCGAGACCAATCACAATAGAAAGGTAGATGTTGTCTATTGTAGAACTGTGGTACATTAAAATTAACTCTATATGATATCAAGTCTGAACAATCGATTAAATTGTGCAAACACCCATATAAACAGGATAATGATTTACAAATTCTACGAAATTCAAGACTTTCAAAATTAAAAATATCTAACAAAATCTGATAATCAGAGCCTCTCTGTGGATAAATGCCACTAACCTTTGAAACTAAATATTTTAAAAACCTTTTCTGAACCGCCTCAACCTTGCTGATATGAACATTGTAATAGGAATACCATACAACAGAGCAATATTCTAACTTAGAGCGTATGTACGAAAAATACAACATTTTTAAACTACAAATATCCTTGAATCCACGGCAGTTTCTAATCACAAATCCATACAATTTCGATGCTTCGGCAACCTTAGAATTAACATGTTCAGTGTAAGTAAGTTTGGAATCGAATATCACTCCTAGATCTTTTACAGAAGTAAGACGAGATAACAAATTCCCATTAATGTTATAGTAGAAGTGGATTGGGTTTAGTTTTTTAGTGTAGGTTATTACTTGGCATTTTGATATATTTAATGTCAGTTTATTCTGTGTGTTAAGAGAGATTAAGTGTTAAGGAACTGTCTATGGATGTTATGGGAAGAAAAATTTTTAAATCATCTGCATACATGAGTCTACCCGAATCCAAGTGAACTTCCAGGTCATTAATAAATAAAAGGAACAACAATGGTCCAAGGTTTGAGCCTTGCGGTACACCTGACTCACTAATATATTTATTTGAAGAGTGACCATTATAAAAAACAAATTGATACCTTTTATGAAGGTAAGATTGACAGAACTTCAACAAAGCGGAAGAGAAACCAAACCGATTCTTGTGATGCCTTTTGGCCGAAATATTAAGTTATTAATTATTTAAATTAAAAGACATAAATTCCCTTGAAGCTAATTTCAATAAATCATGAATTGTTTTATAAATAAGAAATAGAAAGGTTACACGTACGAAGTCAAGTTCAGAGCGTGAAATAAACATAAACAGTATTATTTATATTTACGAATTGGTGAACTTGACTCGTCGTATAAGTGTTTTAAGAGGCATTCTAATTCATTTTAAATTTATTCTAATTATTATTCTATTCATTCCAATTATTATTAATATTAGTGCTAGTAATAAGTGGGTTAATGTTTATAGTAAAGTAAGGTAATAAAGAGAACATGTTCCAGTGATACAGGTAGTTGTTTTATTCCTGTAAGATGACACACCGAGTGACCAGCAACACCACCTATTCAGAGGCCCTTACACACCTATAATTTACCAATTATCCATAGTAGGATACATACATTACATTCTGTTCTAATTCATGGAAAAAAATGACAAACTGTGTTATATTTACGTTTTATTTTCAATTGAAAAAACCTTTTTAATCAAAACGATCCTTACTTGTGTAAACAGTGAACAATAACGTTATGTATGAATAAATAATAATAATAACTTTACATATAGTTCACTTTCTTGAAAAGTTCGGTTATGGAATTGGAATTGGAACAGAGCATCACCTATGAAATATGCGTATATTAATAAAAGTTCCGCCATTCTAAATACAGTTATTGTGGTACTTACTGTGGTACTTACTACACAATAATAATTGCAGGACCGTTTCTTGTTACTGTAAAAATGTTTGACGACGACCCAGCCTTCGTGACATTGTTTTATATAATTTTTATGAATTTTTTCCATATCACTGATTTTACAACATAAACTGTACAATGAATGAATATATAGATAACTGTTTATATCAACAATATACAGCATGTTTTGATAAAAATATTAACAGAGTACTCAGTTTTCCAAGTCCAATTGAAAAATATTCAATTCTCTTCCTGTAGCAATGATTAGGAGTGCAATAAATGAAAGTATGATAAAGAGGCTTATCTACCAAATGCTTGGAGGTTTAAGGTTTAAGGTTTAAGGAGAGGAGGAGGTTTAAGGAGAATAACATTAAAAAACACAACCTAATTATAATAAACAATAATTGAATGTTCGAGGAATGATTGTGATATTGTGACAAAAAATTAAAAAAGATTCTTCCAATTATCATCATCATCATCATTCGTATTTATAATTATTTTCAATACCATGTACCAATGTTGTCAAATTAAATAAACGTCCTAATTAAAAAAAAACCTAATATCCCACTTCTGAAAGTACAGGTGCGTTCCTTATCAAAACTAACCCAAAGGATATTTTCACGGTTTGGTGACCTTTGAAGTTTCGATTTGAATCTGAATAATCACTAGCCATTGTCCTGGTTGTTTGGATTTTAGTTCGGCATTTTGATTAAAAAAAATCGAATTAGTTATGCAGATGTGCGTCGGCAAGTGGTTGATAGAGGGGACAGATTTCATTATGTAGTTGGTATGATCGAGCGTTCAAAGATAATAGGAATTGTAGGATGATTATCTAAGGTTGTGGTGTGGTGGACAGACAAGTGTTTTTAAGACTATAATTCACATAGGGATTTATTTTATTTATTCCAAATAAATATACAAGTTTTATATTAATTCAAACATAACTGTCGAATAAGAATGTACAGAAATGTAGGGAAAATTGGTACTTAATGCGGTTTTCCCTAGGTTCAAGATGCACACACTGATTCAAATGTCATTTTTATGTCAAACCATATTATTCTGAACCATATTTATCCATTTCGTTGGTTCCAACCACAAAACTCCTGTTTAGATCTGTGGTTGAGACAATAAAATTTAGGGATTCATAGGTAGCCAACATTGACTACACCTGAACCCTTAGAACATAAAACAAACAGGGAGGAGTCTTGTCGCTCATTAGCTGTATAAGAAAATGCGACGGAAGTCGCCATTTGCAACAGCTTTATTATGACTCATTTGAGAAGTTGACGTTCACTGACGTAGTTGTAGGCACGTTTTTTTCATTCACTCACCATTGGTTGAATGACGTCAGTCTCCGCTGCAACGACATGTTGGAGTCATCAGTGGCACATAAAAAAACGCAGTTGTTATTTAAATCAACTGACCACCGACAATCTAAGTTTATTGTTGTTAGTAGCAGCTCATCTGATAGTTCCGCTTGAAAGTTTTTCAATTTCTGACGCTGTTAATAGCGCCGTCAATACCTTGTTACCATAATTTAAATTTATTTCTATTAATTCGTCCATTTCTTTGACTGCTTCAAAAAATCGTTAGTTTTTTGGGGTTAAGCTGTCAATTTGTGAACCACCAAAGTTATCCACCACCTCGATACAACGGTGGAGTGGTTTGCAATTTTGGTTGATGCAACAGTAATAAATGAACGCGTCATTTCTTAGATCTACAATCCACCAATGAATATAAAAACGCAGTTGGTCGATTGATGGATCTACCGGTGAATAAAAGAACATGTAGTTTTTTTGGTTGAAATAAGTTTGAACGAAAGTATTATCAGAAGTATTATTCTATATTCGTATTTTCATTGCTCCTAGACAATATTGTTCGTATGGGACATAGGACAACTTATAAGCCACTGTCAAAACGGAAACGACTATTCGCCATTCGCAACCTCCTATTTGGACGCAAACTTATTTGGTAAATGCTCCTTCCTGTCTGTTTTATGTTCTAAGTTCTGGACCATATTTATCTGTTTCGTTGGATCCAACCACAAAACTCCTGTTTAGATCTGTGGTTGAAACAATAACACAAACCTTATTGATATGACACATGACAAGGACTGTTACCAACAAAATGTAGGGATTCATAGGTAGCCAACATTGACTACACCTGAACCCGTATTCTCAGGACTATAAGTTTGTTCTTTACAGCTGCACCCAGTTCACACTGCACTGCACTAAACGGAGCTGGTGTAAGAGGGTGAAGTTATTTGTGATCAAATATAAACAACGCACTACTGCAATAATCAGAATCAACTGTTTTTTTTGGTTTATAAACATTTGTGCTCTCACCAGCAAGTATGCTTTTTGGCTTCTCAACGATTCTCTATCGGTCCGAAGCATGAAAGAGAAAAATTAATCTGTGTATCTGTAAGGTTGTGAGGTTATGTTTTAGCCACTAGATAAATCTCGTGGTGTTTTCTTGATAACCTCTTGTGTTTTTTATACAAACTTTTAATTTTCATTTGTCCATTCCCAATGTATTTGGCAATATTGACTTAGTTAAATTAAGTTGATTTTTATATCTATGGTTGGTCGAGCCGTTAGCTTAAATTGAACATTAATAGGGCATGTCCACGACAGTTGACAGTTGACAATACCCCTGAGGTAAGCCAATAAATTTAAACCCGATCAATAATTATCAAACCAAACAACTATTAACCTATATTATTAAATATGCAAGCTCAACAATTAAAATAACTTTTAAAAAAAATTAAGCAAAACCAACTAAACTCAAATACGATCTATCATTATAAATCAGCATAACCTCATTATTAAAGTACCACGTGTTCTGAACGCTTTGTTTATTGTTTTACCACAGAGCTGTTGTCAAAATAGTTTGTTTCGTCACGTGGACATGCCCCATTCGAATACAATAAAGTTTCAAACAAATTGAATTGTTTTACTATTTATTTTTAATACAGTTGAACAACTTTTATTATTAAATAGAACAAAAAATGTTAAACAACATATTAAAAATAATAATGATACGATCGTGCACAGAAATAAGTTGTAACCTAATCAGCAATCAACAAAGCCACCCCAAAAATCAAAATCCAAATGGTCCATCCCACGTGTTACCCACCCTCTGGTATACCCTCGATTGCACCCCGTACGGACAACAAGTGTACATACACCGTAGGCCCTGCATTAAAGGCACATTAACATAGGGCGGGGCGAATTAGGAATAAAGTTTATTTTGCAACCTGATAAAGGCATTTAAATCAGAACCGGATTTAGTTAATTGACAAAGAAAATAATATGAATAAATGGAGAGCTCAGTAGGGAAAAAGCTATATCGGTTGGAGTTCCTCGAGGTACTGTCTTGGGACCAATTTTGTTAGATTCACATTTAAGATGAACCTCATATCTGTCTGGTGTAGCTGAGACGTTGAGGTTTTTATGATATAAAATTTAAATAAAGGTGGTGGAGACTATTATTATTGATCGAGCACCAAAATTATTTCCGAGTGAAATAAGGTGCGAGGCCTGAATGTCTTCACCACCATGGTGTATATACATTTCAACTACCAACCAAATTTAGGCCAAAAATTAAAAATAATTCACAAACGCACCACGAGAAGCGTTTACTCCGTCGTCTGACTGACAAGTACACTGTCAGTTTTCGATATATTATGAACGTACCTACTCGTTATGTCATCAGTTATTTTTGGTTGAGTGTGAATTTTAAGCTAATGGTATTTTTATTCAAATTATTTTATGTTGATGGGTCATTTCAAGCAGCAAATATGTTAAAGACAATCTCCTGGGTATACAAAATTATGTTGCACAAGTTTTTGTTGAGCTACTATCCCGGAATTCTCAAAATATTAGAAATTTTCTATTATTGACCCAGGTTAATAATAGAAAAAAAAATTATTTCCCACATGCCCTTGTGGAATCGCGTCTTAGATATGCCATCATTGGTTGTCCAGGAGTAATACAAAATCATAAAGCAAAAGTGGAAATTCTACAGAGAAAATCATTTATTATATAAATTTAAGATTTAAAACAAATCTTTTTCATAAAGAAGCAAATGTAAGGTCTCTGAGGCAGCTATATCTTTATATATAGTTTAATCATTCAAAATCGCAATTACCTGCGAACACCTGATCATCATTATCATACTAGAGCTAAAACAGATAATTGTATATAGTACATTCAATAGCCTTCTTGGTGTGCGTCATCGCTTGTGACGTATATCCGGGTTTTGAGTATGTCGTTTATTTTATTTGCTATTTTGACATTTAGCTAAGGATGACGCACGCCAATAAGGATATTATATGAACTCTACAAACAGTGACTGCTAAAAAAACTGTAGATACAAGATATTTTGGTTTTTATATATTTTATTTATATATTTTATATATTTTTTTAATTTAAGTGTATATAAACAATAATAGTTTTTTATATAAATTTTTTTATAAAATTAATTGATTAATTTTCTTAACAGTTATTTATAATTATAATTTCTATTTTGTTCAACATAACATAGGATAGCTACCATATTTGTTGAATTAAATAAGGGAAAAACTCTATGATAAATACGCTCTGCACAAAACAAGTGATAAATCACTTAGGTGCATATTTATTTTGTAGATTACATTTTAGTGGTAGGTAAGCAAGTAATTTTTAGCATTTTATATTAGGTAGGTATATTGAGAAACATATTATATAAATTTATTAAGAACTGCCACTGAATATATGATATAATGAAGTAAATTAAGAAACTCTGTATAAATAGAGTTTAAATAAATAAAATATGTATGCAATTTGTCAAATTCTTCTTCTTAATAAACGTTATTGTTATTATTATTATCAAAGATTGTTTGAAGTCCGGTCCTAGCTGTATCAAATTCGGTTCATCATACTCGTAAGAGGGATGATGTTGATATACGGGGTAAATCCTTAATATAACCACCTATGCATAGTGGTGGTGGGTGGTGGTTAACAGGGATGAAGTTCAGAAGTTGTCAATTTTTATCAGTCACTAACCAACCACTAGCTTTATCACTAGTTAATATTGTAAACCTGATATATAGATATATCCAACAACCTTAGAAACGTTGTCAAATAATAGACTTGTGGTTAACGTCAGGTGGACGTTTTTTTTCTTAAATGTTCCATCAAGGTTTCTTGAGTGCTTCTTCGGCAAATATATCGTGTTATGTGACTGGCTCTTCGGAGCTATTGGTACCCGGTAGGGTAACCGCTGGATGTAGTATACCGGAAGGTTCAGTTAGTGGATCAATTGATCCTTCATTACTGGTGGGGCTGCCTGACGTACAGCAGGTAAGTTTTTTATTAAAAAAATTTTGTTGTAAAATATTTTTTTGTTGTTTAATAGTATATTTTCCACTATTAGCTGTGAAGTTGATAATATGATAATTATTGCTTCTTCTAGCCAACTGAGGAGTTGAATTTTTTTATTAGTGTTTAATAATGTTTTCTATCATTAACCTAGGTCAATAATGGACAAATTCAAATATTTTGAGAATTCAGTGATAGTAGTTCAACAAAAACTTGTGTAACGTAATTTTGTACACCCAGGAGACTGTCTTTAACATATTTGCTGCTTGAAATTACCTATAAAGATCGAATTATTTGAATAAAAATGCCATTAGCTTAAAATTCGCGCTGAACCAAAAATAACCGATGGCATAAAAAGTGCGTTCATAATATATCGAAAACTGACAATGACAAAAATGACAAAAACAATTTGTGACGAAAGTACTTTTTGTCTCAATGGAAATGTGAATACACAAAATGTAAGGTATTGGAGTGACACAAATCCTCACACCTTTCGTGAACAACATACCCGATTTCCAGAAAAAGTCAATGTTTGGGCAGGTAATTTGGGAAACCACATAGTTGGTCCTGTCTTCCTTAATTCAAATTTAAGCGGTGAAGTGTATCTGGAGATGTTACAAAATGCAATTGAGCCGTTAATTCTTGAAATTATGGAAGATAATCCAGATGAATTCGGCCATCTGGAAATAACATTTCAACAAGTTGATGCTCCTGCACATTATAATGGTGCAGTAAGACGTTACCTGGATGAAGAATATCGAGGTAGATGGATCGGCCGGCGAGGTCCTATAGAATGGCCACTTCGGTCACAAGATCTGATACCATTAGATTTTTTTTCTATGGGGGTACTTGAAACCCTAGGTTTATACAACGGCACCAGATAGCATTGGCGTTTTGAAAGAAAGAATTATTGAAGAATACAATGAAATTTCAGCTGACACATTCGAACGAGTACAAGAGTTTACTAATAGGATGTATTACTGTCAGGAAGTAGACGGAGCACATTTCGAACACTTGCTATAAGAATCCATTGTTGATATTTGATTAATTAAATTTAAAAAAATAATTTCAATAATTTTGGTATTTATTTAATTTATCCATCAAAATTAGTTTAAACCCAAACAAAATTAATATGGCTATGTAGCCAATGTCAATGCCTTTCCAACGAGATATCACTTGCCATAAGGTCCTATTTAAAATTATTGGCCAGTGTGGCACTGTGACGTCATCTATTACTATTACGGTCACCTGTTACCATTCGTAAAGAAGTTTACAACACTTTATTTTCACCCAAAAAATTTTATTAATGTAAGTGTAGTCGTTCAAAAGATACGAGCACTGTATACACCATGGTGGTGAAGACTTTTGTAATGCGTTATAATAGTATAATACTATTATCTTGTCATCTAACGTTAAATGCTATTGTTTTTCTTTAAGATTTCCGTTAAAATGTCGCCGAATGGTACGATCGAACTAGACGAGCAGTTTCGAACTATTTGGTCCCCGACTACTCATTGGCTGCGTGCTTTGCGTTTATCAGATGATTGTCACTCTTTCAACATCCAATTGAAGCTTCAATACAACGGTAACGTAAAGACCAATGCTGATCAATCACCGAAACTAATTTTACAAGCCGTAAGACCTATAGAGCTAGGAGAAGAATTACAATTATGGTTTTCTCAAGATGTTCTAGTGATGCTGCAGATGGATTGTTTACATCCCACTAACATACAAGGTAAACAAAATTAATTTTTTACATATTTAATGGAAATTTTAATAGTTTTAAATTTTTTAGGTCAAAAAAAGTATGTATGTAACAGATGTTCGACGTTATATGAGTCACCTAATCCGCTAAAATTACACATTACATTAGGTTGCGGTAAATTGTCCATTTCAACGCTTTGGCAAAGATTGTCTACAGCCGTAAGCGAGTCTATGAAGTCGGTGAACACAAAAGAAACTTTCAATTTTCAACTGTATCTTAAACAACAGTCTTTTAAACAAAAAACTGCCATAGATTTGCGGAAAAATACGGAAAATAGAAATCCCGTTGAAAATAGACTCTATAGACCGTATCAAAATGAGCCGAGTGCTTTTAAACCTTTTAAAAAAGAAGATAGTTCCGGGCAAACTTGCGACGAATATCCAAAGGTAAAAATAATACACTTAATTTTTTATTTTTGGGTATTACTTTGTTTAAAATAATAATAACTTCGAGAAAAAGCAACAAACCATCAACTCATAATAGTTAGGCAACCAGTAAATGGGAGGAGTTCAGTCTAAGGTCAGTGTGGCCAACAAAAAGTGGTTTTTTCTGACAAGAATGACAGTTAAGGTCTACCATTCAAAACAAAAGATTTTTGCATTTTGAATACACCCCCGAAGCGTATATCTTGAAAGTTAAAGTGACTTTTTAGCTGAATACTCAACATATCGGTGGCCAATAATCCTAGGAACTTTTGGCAAGTCACCATTTCATTTCTGTTATTCTGTCACTAGTTATGTCAAACGTCAGTTATATTTATTTTTGTTGATATTCGTTTAATTGTGTAAGTCCATTTTCGATTAGATTTTTGTAGCATCTCTAGCTAGTTGTATCTCTATTCTTCTAATTACTTTTTCCACTGACATCTGACATAACTAGTGACAGATAACAGAAATGAAATGGTGACATGTCAAGAATCCTAGAATTTTTGGACACCGATATGTTGAGTATTCAGCTGAAAAGTCATTTTAAATTTCAAGATATATGATTCGGGAGTGTATTCATTATTTTAATAAAGCAAAATGAATATATGTTCACAATGATAAAAAGCATGCCAAAAATCTTTTGTTTTGAATGGTAGACTTTAACTGTCATTCTTGTCAGAAAAAACACCTTTTGTTGGCCATACTGACCTTGGACTGAACTCCTCTATTAAAGTGACAGTTGGTACCATAGACATAGATTTCTCTATGGCTGGTGTACTATAGGGAACTTGCACCAAGTAGTTCTCTAATAATAGGAAACTTTCAGCTGTTTTTTTATGACAGTCGCTTCCATGTATAAATTTCTTGTTCCTGTTTTAAATAATTGTATTTTTAGGTTTTAGACCGAACGTTGACTTCAGCTCCGTCAATACTTCCAACGTGTTTCGAATTAAGACAGCATTCATTGTACAATGACGAAGCTCAAATAGAAAGCCTAGTTAGTAGCTTAGGAAAATCGAGGCAGGGTCATATTTGCCTTTATTGTGGAAAATGTTATTCCAGAAAATACGGATTGAAAATTCATATAAGGACACATACGGGCTACAAACCTCTAAAATGCAAGTTTTGCAATAGACCTTTTGGAGATCCAAGTAATCTTAATAAGCATGTAAGACTGCACGCCGAAGGAAATACACCATATAAGTGAGTTCTGGTATTGTATTTTAGCTGAAAATATCGCACTTACCCTAGTTTTACTTAGCAGCATCAGATTACCCTGTAGATGTTGAAAATCTATCTTGTAAATACATTTCTGTCTTTTTTTTATAGATGTGACTTGTGTGGAAAGATTTTGGTACGAAGACGTGATCTGGAGAGACATTTAAAATCTAGGCATATGCTAGAAACTCATCCTGACTTGAATTTAATCGTACATGAAACTAAAATGGATACCAGTGAAGAAGATTCTAAATCAGAAATTAACTGATATAGAATAATAGAATTGTATTTGTTTTTTGGATTAAATATTAAACTGTTTATATCGTTATTTAATTTATAATAGTTTGATTACTAACTGCCAATGCCCAAGTAAAAGGCCGAGCTCGTTGAAGAATCATTGAGTGCCTGGTACTTATATTTCCAGCATATCGTTATTGTAATATTTGTTGCCTGTATTTGAAAATGGAAATGCTGGAGGCTTGTTGAAATCCAACTGTATATCGAATGTTATTTCTTATTATTCCAATGTTTACAATTGAAATTGTTTAGACTCCAAGCGAGATTGAATCCTAATATTATGTTAATCTGTCTATATACAGGCTGAGACACTTAAAAATTGTTTTAATTTCAAATAAATTAACAATCAATGTTTCAACAAACATGCTTCAATCAACTTACTCAATTCACCCTGTAAAATCGTGTGTATTTTTTATAAACCTTGACATTAAATAAAGTCTGCTTTGTTGAATATAAAATCCATTTAAAATTAATGTTTTAGTTGTCCCGTATTGACCGAAAATAAATAAGAATCCAAGAATCGTGAGAGATATTTCATAGCATCGCGTCACTTAACAGGGATTTCCAAACAAGTTCCTGTTCAACGAGCGTTCAATAAATCTTTAAGGAAGGTAAATAGGGTATTTCCCTGAAATTATCTTTTTGTGAGCCGTTAGTTTGTTGGTAATTCTGAATATTTAATGACAGATTTTAAAAAATATGAAGTTGTTAGTTGAAGGATATATTTTTGTTAATTTCCAACCAAGAAAAAAGAAATAAGTGAGTATAATGTGATATAGAAAAGCGTAGGGCAAGTTTTATAAACTTGCTCTTATTTTTTACTATACAGGGCTTCCCAGAATATCGAATCAAAAACTTGGAGAGCGTAGAAAAGCCAAAATTAATGCCTGCACTTTGTTTAAAATGTGTGCCTCACTACCTTCGTTAACAAATCGTCGTTTCTTTTCAAATCAAAGAAAATAAAAATAGATATCGCAAAATACTAATCATTCTAACGCTTTATAAATTTCGAAAACTATTTTCCAAAGACACTGGCAACAACTACTTCCCGGGCTATAGACTCCGACGGATATTGAATTACACTTCAAAGTCAAACAGGGTTGGTATATCTACAAGATACGTAACACCAACCATTCTGGTTTGCAATTAGAAGGGACAACATAACTTAGAAACTTTTAGTTCCATTTAAAATAGAAATTTTTAACTTCTGTTTTTGTTTTGTTTGCTCTCGTAATTTTTTTACTCTGAATTAAGTCTCCTCGCTATACTAATATTATGTCAAAAATAACATTCGATGTATCTAATATTTCGAGCTGCATAACAATATACCGGAAATAGTTTGAGAAAAGCATCTGGGAAGGGGAGAATAGGTAGATCAGGCAACTGTTAAACTGCAAACATATTAAAAATAAAAAGGTAGAGCGTGTCGCGGGACACACGGTAGGAACTTTAGCTCCTTTTAAGCAAAAATTATGTAATACATCTGACGTTATCGATAAACAATTTGCATATTCCTCGGTGGTCGAGGAATATGACTTTTTTTTATTGTTAATTTTATTTTTAAATAATTATTCTGCTTGATATTAATGGCGACAACAGGTAGACGTTTGAAACATTTAGCAGAATATTCATTATTATAGATAATTGTACGGTACCCTTCATGAGGGAGTCCGACTGGCAACATCTACTTATAACAGCATCGTATATTTAAAAAGAGAAACCGTAGCGTTATACAAATTGGACATTCAAGAACTGTACGCTTACCACAAAAAAATAAGTGGAGACATAAAATTTAATTGTTAAATTTTCAATTTGAAGTTATATTACAGATTATAGAAATTTTTATTTTCTAGATTTTTTCTTAAGTGGGTCGTAGAAAAAATATGCTGTTCGACTCGTGTGGATTGTCCATATCGCACTTGAACGATTGAGCACCCCGCCTACGGAGTCGAGCTCAAACTTCGTCCTCGTGCGATATGGCCATCATATCCACACTAGTTGCACAAACTACTATTTCTATCAAAATATGCCCTTTTACATTTAAAAGTTTCCAAAATTTCAACACCCTGTATTTCGAAAAGTGAATGTGCTAGATCCCTTAATCCTCATATCATTTTGTCCAATTTTACGAGAGAAATCTACATGCAAACGTTGTAAATACCCTTAACGTTCGAGATGCTTATACCATTTTTTGCGCGATCGTATTAAAATAAATTCCGAATAAAATAATTTAAATTTCTTCGAAATGAACGAAATGTCAAAAGTGACATTTATACTTCTCGATCAGTTTAAAATATCTTTTGCATTTTGGTGAAATTGTTTTCATGCTATTTATTACTTTTCGACGTCTGAACGGTAAGTAAATCACTTACCGACGTGTTAAACTTAGAAACCAGTAAACACAACCTACCGTCCTGACAACCGATGCTGTAAATAAACAAAAAAGATCAATCGCGCGAAAAAAGTTATGGAAATAATAGTAAAAATTTATCCGAAAAAATTCAAGTAGATCACCAGCACTGCGAATACCAGCTTTGCATAGAACTTTAATATAGAATCGGTGGTTCAGTGGTAGAATGCTCTCCTTCCACGCGGGCGGCTAGGGTTCGATTTCCGGCCGAAGCATATGAATCGCTGCTTCGTAAACGAGAGAGAGACTCAGGAGAGAGCACACGCACGCAAGCAAGGCACATAGCGAAGCAACGTAACATAACGTAACGTAACGGTCAGATCTTTTGCGTCGCGACCCCCAGTCGCTCAAACCTAACCTGACGTAAAGAACTAAAGTTCCAATAATCTTTCTTGCCTATTATACACAACTGCGTATTTTAAATACAACAAATAAATCAACATTATCATTTAATGAATTTTCCAATCAATCATTATTTATATATTTATTATGATTGGCGTCAGTATTTTTATTTGATCAATTTTTTCAATGAATTACTTACGTTAATGCCTTCTATTATTAACATATATGATTCTATCTCTATAAAAGATCGTATCCGCTTTAAAACTTTTTTTTAACAATTACCAGCTACTCCATTAGAAATTGAATTATATTTATACGACCATACATATTACCGTAAATAATTTATTAACAATGAATCATTGTTTGTGTATGTCTATAGTTTGTATAGGTGTTGCCATTTTGTATATTTTCGCGTTGATAAATAAATTTCTATACTGCATTATTAAGTTAAATAGCATAATTTTTAACAACTTAACAAGAAATAATTGAGAAAATCTACAACTTTGCAATCTTTTATATAAAATATTATGTGACAAAAATGTGACAAATTTTATTTAGCTAATTAGTTGATTAATAATTTCAACTACACACGACACCTGACGACTGGAAATAAAACTCTGTACGGAGTTTACTTGTACTTATTCTGAAGTTGTCGACATTTATGTTGCTTTCGTTTATTTGGGCTTCAAGCACTTGTGCGTGACGCCTTAGTCGTCACGACTTTTAAGCCAAACGAACACGATTTTTTAGGATTCTTAAAACCACTTGTCATGTGTCAATGCCAATGAATTTCCTGTGTTGTTTGTTAGAAGAACAGTTTTCAATTATAATGTTTGTGATAATATAATTTTGCATACTTATATATTTTTAGTAAGGTTTAAATCGTAATCGGCACAATAAGGCTATCCAGAACACGTGACCATCTGACATACAAAATGGCCGTTGGTAGACACACAAAAGATCATTTACCTGCGTTTTGCATAGGTGCATAGTTGTGTTAATAGTTTTTTCTATTATACGTGTTTAAAGTTTAAATAATGGCTTGTTCCAATAAAAGTGATTATCTATTGACGTTAGAGAGTGACTGTAAAGAAATTTCCATAAGATACAAGGAAAAGATAAGAGTTATTCAGGGTATTGATCCTTACACACTCATGAGTAACCCTGCTCCTATTGAAGAAACTCAAGAAGTCGACTTTCCACCTTTTTCTTCTGATCTTTGATAGTTCATTCCATTCAGGTTTGTGTGGATAGTGTAATTCACTAGGTATTCGATAAAATCTAACATTATCACGATCTCCTCGACTTCCACAATTAACCACACAACAAGTAGTAGGCATATTTTCTAGTTTCACACTGAATTATTTATAATTAATCACAATACAATAAAGAACTGAACCTTTAGATTAAAGAAGACCACAGAAGACTAGTAAATCGACCGAACTAAACAGATTTCACATACAATAATATCATAACAAAAGATTTGTGTGTCTACCAGCGGCCATCTTGAAAATTATTTGGCAGCATCTTGGATAGGTCTATCTTAACCTTTAAATAAACGTCAAACCGACCAAACGTCAAATATTTAAGTCACTACGAGCTGCTACCAGCAGCCAAAAGTGAATAATCGAAAACACCTATAACATCCCTTAATTCCTACTTTACGACAGTTACTGTGTTTTGCATTGACACCAACTTACTAGGCTACTTATTTATGCGGTCCACCGTGTCGTTTAAATGATTTACGACATTAATTATTCTCGCCAGAAGCGCCGAGGCAGCATTTTACAGAAAAGCAGCCTTCCAGCATCTCTTTTTTTGTGGAATAATTGATTAACTTCAAGATTAAACCTTGCTTCTTTCCTATTACTGAGAAGACACTTTGAAACTGAAAAATTGATTCGCAATGAAGGAAATACAAAAAAAAAGTTCAAATATGACAATTCAACTGTCAAAATTAACAAATAATATTCACTTATACATTGGTTAAGGAATATTTCGTAATTCCGACCCATCTATTTTATAAAAGCAAGACAAAGTATGTCAATGTATGACATAAACGGCAAAAAATTGATAAGCAAACTCTATCAGCTCTCTCAAAACTTTGTTCTCTTAAAGGTTCTCTGTCAGGAGTGTTTAAGATTGCTGTAAATTACAATCTGCTGTTGATTCACTCAAAAATTGGTGTATTGTTAATGGTATGACAATGACACTGAATATTGATAAATGCTATTGCATTACTTTTACTAGGTTATCAAATCCACTTATTCATAACTACAGACTCCGAACTGAATCAATAAAACTTGTTAAGTTAATTAAAGATTTGGGTGTATTCTTCGACACAAAATTGTCATTTATTGAACACATCAATATAACCTCTAGTAGGATTTTTAATGCAAAATTCCAAAGATTTATCGGTGAAGGCTGTGACAATTCTTTATAATAGTTTAGTTTGTTCTCTTCTTCAATATGCATGTGTTATATGGTCCCCATATTATTTAGGCTATTTTGTGATCGACTTATAGGGGGGCACTACAGCTCCTCAGTGGGGACACAATTTTCCTTTCCTACAATTCTTTAATTTTAATTATGATTATTCTAGCTTTCTGTTTCTACAAAGGTAGATATGGCAACGTTCTTCGTAAGGCAAGAAACGTATAAAGTAAAAATTAAAATACATAAAACAGGGAGTGGCTAGTATACAATACGGAGACATATTCCTTCCATTTATAGCCCCATCAATGACACCATCAAATTTGCATACTATACCATAAGCCCCGTGTTTAGATTTAAAAATAACGTTTATGTGGGCAGCGGTTTTTTTTTCTCTTAATAAAATTTTGATTGAAAAAAGAGAATTTATTATTAATTTATTACTTCAAAGTGGTTTATAGTCGTTTTATTTATGGTTAATTGTAAAAAATAGCAAACACAATTGTTATTTGAACGAATTACACAAATTAGACGGTCGTAATATTTCGAGCTTCATGAATATTCGTATGGATTTGAATATCATTTTAATAAATTTATTTTCTTGTTGGTTAAAATGACCTAATAGCTGTTTTTATTTTTAAAATAATAGTGCAAGAAAGCCAGAAAAGTAGGTTCAGGTATTTTTTTTCCTGAATATGAGAGAAATAAAGTGCATACGATAATATTAAGAATAACAATAACAATTCTTACGATGTAGCGTGATGCACTATTGTTTTTTGCTACATTGGCAATCTTTTATATGATACCGTTTTAAGCAACAATAAAGATCGATGAATTATTAGTTGTTCTCCACATTATTTATAATTTTAATTGATTCGGTACATACCTGTATTGACATTTTTTTGAACACTTCATGCCATTTTATGCGTTATGAAATGGTTTTCGTATACAACGAGCAATATTGCCACTGATAATGTACGAGGTGCAAGTTTTACCAAGCTGCAGCTCCTAAACAATAAATGCTACGGGAATAAATACAATTTATACTTTTATTTTTCTGGAAGAAATATATCGTTGCCGTAATCTTAGGTACACCTGTGCAAGCTCTAAGTTACAGTTTCCATTTAATATTACAGTTAGCTTCTATTAGTTCCTATATAAATCTATAGGTGGAGAACGGTAGCCGCAACCACAAGATGTCTTCCGTTAAAAAGGTCTATTTGACAATTACTTTTCAAAGAGTAGACCGTTCAGTAAGAACAAACATCTACTTCTCGGGCTATGTGCCCCGACAGAAAAATGAATTACAGTTCCAAGTTAAACGGGGCTGGGCTTCTCGACGTATTGAAACACCAAACAAGTTCGGGAAAGAATCAAGCTAACTTATCAACGTCAATTATTTATCTTTAAATCAAATTAGGTCAACGTATAAATTAAAACAAAAGGAAACGACCTTGCTAATACCGGGAAAGACACTTTTTCACCTTCTTTTTACTTGAAAATAACTAATACGTCATATATTATCTCTTACTACGATATTAGTCATTTAAGACTAAATTTTTACCAGCTGCAATTCGTTTTAAATTGATAATGTTGACGACATTGAAAAAAACGATTCGAAAGATTAAGAAATGTTCTTTTCGATCAAATTAATAATAAGAAGAAAAAAATCAATGTCAATATATGTGATATGTTTACGATTGTTATTTAAATTCGTGAATATTGTGTGTGTAATGTAATTTTTTTCGCTGAAATGCGCCCACGTTCTGTTGCATAATAATGAATTCATAAGTAACAGGAAAAGATAAACGAAAATATGGAGCTAATTTTTCCAAATGATTCAAAGAAAATACCAATTTTAGCAAGTTTTTTTCGAATATTCGGTTAAAAATTGCATAATGAATCTTGAACGCCATATTAAACTAGTGGTACCAACCATATTTATAGATAGACATCTGACCCGTGGCGCTTCCTAAGGCGAATTAATTGTACAGGTGGCGCCACCTTAATAGCTTGAGGAGTTTTCTTTTGTGTGTTTTGGAAACCGTTCTGATGCCGGAACAGTGCAGCCTATTGGCTTAGTGTACTCTACTCCCACATTTAGCCCACCCAGTTATCCCCGTACCTTCGACTATACGATATAGGTCCATTGGATGTGTGCCATATACTTCAGGTGGCACATTGGCTTCTCCGAAGATTGCTTGTCTCCTCGAGTCCAGTGCCTCACAGTCAGATAAGATATGGGTTACGGTCTCCATGCCACAAAGTCTGCAGCTGAGGTCCCCGTTATATAACCCTATTTTATGCAGGTGATCTTTTACTGGTGTATGACCCATTAGATAACCTGCAATAATTCTTAGCATATTCCTACTGATATTCAGTAGTTCTTCGGCCCGTTTTACACATGTGTCACCTATGAAGGTTTTACTGTGTACCTGCTTTGGAGTGTTCCTCCACTCAAGTCTATGTTGGCTTTGAACCCATTTTTGTATTTGCCCTGGGACTACCTTTTTTGTGGTCCCAAGAGCTGGTTCTGGTCCAACGTATGCTGCTGGTGAGCCTCTTCTCGCGAATTCATCAGCTTGTTTATTTCCAGAAATACCTCTATGTCCCGGCATCCACACTAGTCTTACTTTAATGTGGTCTGCTAGCTCATTTAGTTCTTGCTTGTTGTTGTCAAGAAAAAGTAGAAATTAATAACTGACACAACTGAAAAAATTTGACAACTAGACAATCAAAAAATTATTTTGAAGTTTAAGATTGCAAAATTTTGTTATCAAATTTTTATTAAGGTCCATTCATAGTAGATCATATCTGTGGCAAAATGTGAAATGAAATATTTCATTTTATGACATTCCAACGATATGATAGTCTACTAGAAATGGAATCCAGTGAAGTGCACGTTCCAGGAACGGTTTTTATTGGGATAGCGCGTTTTTTTCGCTTATATTGGAAATGTTGTTAATAAAACGCGTTTCTTGATAGTTTTTTTGTGTATAAATATTTAAGTTTTTGTAATATGTATACTCAGTTTTGTGATTTTGTTTATTGAAATGTGTATCGATTAACAACTATTCAAATTATAAATCATAAGGAAACCTGGATAAAAACTTATGATGCTATCCTGATAACGCAGGTAATTGATTATTGGAAATTTCTCTTTCTAACATTGGTAACCAAATTTGACTACATTCGGCTGAAATACTAGCTACACATTTATCTGCATTTAGTTGTATTAAAGCACTTTCTTTGATTTTCCGTCTTTTATTATTGTGTTCTTTTAATATTATTTTTGATGAATCCCATTGAATTTGATGACCCTCTTCCCAAGTACCTATGTTTGCAAATAGCTGACTTAAAGAATTCCCTATCTTTGATATATTTTTTGTGTTCGTTCTGCAGGGTAATTATTGTTATTTAAAACATCTTTTAAAAAAGTTTTCTCCTTTGTAAATTGATCATCACTAGAACAAATGATTCTGGCCCTATCGTATAAAGATTTTACTATCCCTTTTTTAACGCTTATAGAATGATTAGAGTCAAAATTCAAATATCTATTAGTGTGTGTTGGTTTGCGGTATAAAAAAGAATGAATAATATACCACAAGGAACATACAGAAGATAATAATAAACCAGTTCATATATTTTTAACCATTATCAAAAATATTACAATAAATAAATGTTTTTTACGATTTTTAGTATCTACATGGAAGTACCAAATACGTGAATGTACGGTTATATAAAAATTGGGAGAAACAAATTATTCCAAAACAATTTTATAATAATTCTTATAATTTAAAATTTTTAACCAAATATATTATTATGTTAATAACATAGAATTATGGTTATGGATATTACCGTACCTGAAACTGTTTTATAAAGATTTCAATGGAGATAAAAGACATACTAATATTTCCAATTTGGATCGATAATGCAGTGAAGATACAAACGGGACTATAAAACGGTCGTATGGGGAGTGTATAGGCAACCATCTCACGACCCAAGACATTGACCCTTCAATGAATAAGCAAATTGTCGAATAATTTTTGTATACCATAATTTAGTTATAAATATTTCTAGAAGCATACTGTATGTATGGTTTCTAGAAGTTTTTTTTCCTTTCTAGACACATCGGAAAATCTACAGCAGTCTTTTTTTTCATTCCCTCATCTTCTAACACTGTTACCTACAAGTAAACTGGTAGCTATTTATGTCATACAATTTGTATATTTGTATATTTCGTCACATAATCCAATTTTCGCAAAAGCGTGTCCCGTAAAATATCCTGTAATGATCCTTTGCTGAGTATTTGTTTGGTATTACCCCCCACTGTATATATTATGTTAATAGCTTAATTATTCCTTGGTTCTCAATTCTATCAGCTTTTTTTAATTTTTTTTTCGATCTGCTCAGGTTCCCTTATGGTTTCAAAGAAAGCAGCTTAAACAAGGAATTTGATGGAATTCTTAAATTTTAAATAAAATGGAAATTTAAAAACAAAAACATACCAATATTGCTCTGTCATTTAATTAAATTTTATTAAAAAAAGATCCTCTTCAAGCTATTAACTATTATTAAATTAAAATCCTGGTTTTGACAGTTCCGAAAACAATTTTTATATTTATATTTTTAACCACATACGATGGTACTTTGATAACATCAAATCCCACAGAATTCATTGAATTTATCAAATACAATGAGGGACTCACAACGTGTTAAAAAGGAGAAGATCAATAGCACATATGATATTAAAATAATCTTTATTTAGATGGTGAATTGAGCGGTAGATCAAGATGGAAGATCAGTTGTGATACTGCAAGTATATTAGTTATCAAATTAAAATCTAACACAAAAAAAACAACATATGAGTAACCAAATATGGAATAGGTATCCATATATGGAATATATGCATAAATCAACATAACATTAACAAAAATGGACATTAATATCTTGAAGATCAATTAAATAAATATAATATATTGTGATAAATGAAAGAAGATACATAATTACTTGCAAAAGTCACAGATTCAAGTATCAAACTCTGAACCAGCACAATCATAATGTGCCCAGAGCCCACACATCAAGCATTTAATTTAATATTCCATAATAAGACACCGACGACTGTCCATATTCGGATTTTTATACTAGTTCAAACTCTTCTAAATATTTTTCAAAGTCACAATATTTTAATGACAAAAGATCACAAAATGGTGAAATAAACATAATACCGATATACTAAGCAGTATAACACTTACGTAAACAGACATAACAGCTGGTAATACTCGTTTATTACTTACCTTTAAAATTTTCTGCACGACAACAAAACAAAACACGCCTGCCACACGTGAAGCGCGCAACTGACTCGATGGTGTGGGTGCGATAGTTAGTAGACCGAATGAAACAGAAGATGGCCGAGTGTTGCGTTTCATACTTATAGTCTTAGAGAAATGAAGGCATTCCATATTAGGATACTATTCCATATTTGGTGACTTTTCTCTACTAAAAAGGTGACAATAGCGTGAAATATAGACGTGATAACAAGACATCGCCTATCATAAAGAAGGATCAAAAGAAAAAGGGTGACGAACATGTGCTTGAGCTTTTTAAAGCTCATGGAGTTATTACTCGGGCTCGCACGGGTTCTATGCAGAAGATAACCGAGGCAAGAAGGATGCCGGGTGAGGATCGGCGATTGCATCAATCAAGTGAGGTACTTAAATTCTATTCTTACGTCTGTACTTTTTGTGTGGCGTTTTTAATACTTGGCAGCTTTTCCTCGCCAAACTCTGTGCTGATCTCCAATTGAAATTAACTGTAGACTCTAAATCAGATATAGATGGTTGTATATTACATATTATGTTTATTGAAAAATTCTCAGCCTACTATAGAACCAAACAAAATTTCAATGTCAAAATATTTCATTAATCAACATATTCTCCTCTTAATTGGATACATTTATTACAGCTAACTAGATATCAATACATTCAATTTGTTGAACTAGTAAGTCTGGGACATTTTTTGTCTGATCAGAATGTGGTTACTACTGTATTTGTTTTAAATTTTATCAAAGATGTCAATTTACAAGAACTGAATCAAAATATGTCGTTTTGTACACATTGAATTTCAATTTACCGCCATTTTTTGTCCAAATTGAATTTTTCAAAATGTTACATTTATTCAGCTAGCCCAGATCATCAGTTCAGTGGCTCTTTTTGTATTTAATTAAATAATAATCCAGTGCAGTTTTCCGCTACCAATGAATCTTCAATGGAAATAGCTCTACATCCTCGAGAATTCCGTATATAATTTTTTTTTTCAAACGTCTTAAACCACACTCGGACTTCACGTATAAATACATAAGATTTTTATAATAAGTACCAGTCTTGAAGTGGTCGAGTATAAACGAACTCATCGGCCATGAAACAACAAGTTTTATGTTGTTTGTTGTTAACAATCAGTGCTGGAACGTGTAAGTGAATCAATAAATTATTTATAGAGCTTGATGAAAAGTGCGGTTGGGATCTCCAAAAATATGACGGAACGCGAACAGTGTTTGAATTTTTAATTGTCATAGTGTTAGATTGTTTAGTTTATATTGCAAGTATTTTGATATACATTGGCGTACGTTTTTAGAAACTGCATTTGTTTAAGATAACTACAAAATAGTGAAAAGCAGCATTTGAAGGCAGTAAATATTGGTGGATTATCCTAATACATATAAGGACGTGAATCAACTTTTGTTAAAAATTCAAATAAGTTATTTATTTATATAAAATCATTCAATTGAGACCCCCTAAAAGCGTACGCCACAGAAACATATTAAATAATGTTACTGAGAATCGATTGAAATCCACTGCCGAAAATTCAGGTTTATAGTCAATTTATTCGTATATACAGGGATACTCGAAATTATGCAGGGTGTTTAATTGGGAAAGGGCCTAACTTCAACTGTAGATGTGGATCACTGTGGTGCTTCCAAAAACCTATATTTAATGTGTCTTATGCACTTAATAACCGAGATACAGGGTGTTTTATAAATTCATCCCATTTGTCGAACCTCATAACTTCCAAGGTACCTAGTATATTATTTTGAATTTTGGTAGGTACACGTAATAACCATTACCTAGAAACTCCATCAAAAGCATCTCCAAAAAGTTAATGCAGGTCCGGCTTAACAAAAAATTTCAAAACCCGTCTTCCCCTGTATATAGATTTTTTTAAATTGCTCTTTATAATTCGAAAGAGTATAAGAAATCGAATCTACTATTTCCTTTTTATTTTTCCGCAGACAATTTTACTACCAAAAATTTACCGTCAAAGTAATAATTTATGCATGTGTTGGGGGTTAACAATGGTATCGGAGAGGTTTTTTTTATTTTTCTATTTATCCTGGAAATTCAATTGAGTTTTGTATGTTTACGAGTACAGACCACTAAAAAATGTGATTAGGTACAGGGCCGTACTTAGAAATACTCATTCAATATGTTTCGAATAATTCGAACACTCTGTATAAGGATATGTATCTGGAAACTATTCACTTCTACATTTGAAATAACAAGAGTGAAATACGAGAAATAAATTTATAGTGCAATTTTTGTAGGTTAGACTTGCTTCGTTTGGACAATGTTTTTCTTTTTAGGTCAATTAATAAAAATCTCTTCGTTTTTTGGAGTATAAATTTATTTCTCGTATTTTACTTTTGTTATTTTAGATGTAGAAGTGCATAGTTTCCAGATACATATCCTCATACAGGGTATTCGAAATATTCGAAACATATTGCAACCCCCAAAACGTGCATAAATTATTACTTTGACGGTAAATTTTTGGTAATAAAATTGTGTGCGGAAAAATAAAAAGGAAATAAGTAGATTTAATTTTTTATACTCTTTCCAATTATAAAGAGTAATTTGAAAAAAAATTATATACAGTGTTGTTTTTAAGAAAGACGATCATTGAAATTTTTTGTTAAGCCGGACCTGCATTATCTTTTTGGAAATGTTTTTAATGGAGTTTCTAGGTAATGGTTATCACTTGTACCAAATTTCAAAATAATCTACAGGGTAACTCGGAAGTTATGAGGTTCGAAAGAAATAGGATAAATTTATAAAACACCCTGTGTCTCCGTTATGAGGTGCAGAAGACACATTAAATATAGGTTTTTGGAAGCACCAAAGTGATCCCCATCTACAGTTAAAGTTTCCCAATGGAACACCCTGTATAAATTAATTTTGGATAATATATCCCTTGAGCTTCAAAATATTGCTTGGAGAGTCTTAAGAGTTGCTCTTTATAAATTCAAAACCAAAAATCTATTTAATGATATTAATAATGATAATGATCTTGTTATTTTGATCAACTCATTCAACAAATTAAAATATTTACTTTCAAGTTTTTTTCCGGTGATCTAAATATTTACAAAATATATTTTAGTGGAATTTCCACCGAATATAAACGTGTTTATTCACTGCAGACAAAATTACTTATCAAACAGCTGGTAATTAGGAGTTACACAACTATTATATTTAAAGTTTATATTGTTATTCGCACATCACTAAAATAAACATTTATTAGACTTCTAAGCGGCCTTGAAACAGTAAATCCTTCGTTAAAGTAACAAATTTTAACTACTAATCTGATAAATGATTAATTACATTCAATTTATATCTTGAATCCTAATTATAATAATAATTATATGCAATAAATGAGAATTTTATAGGTATATCTAAGTGGAATATTCTAGACAATAAATGTGTTATAACGAGTTTTTTCCCTAAAAAACTAAGATTCACTAAGCTTATAAGCATCTGACAAGTATTTTCCATGCCAATGCGTTATTTAGGTAGTTTTAGATAGATAGTTTAAACCGAGTGGTTAAAAAGACATAACCACTCTCACAGAAAAATTACTATCCACAAAAAACAAAAAAGTTTCACACAAAACGAGTGTTATGTTGAAGATTGGTTTAATTAGTATCATTTAGAACATTAAACATGAATGAAAACGAAACTAACAACAAAAGTAATAAACTTTTTGTTTTTTGTTATTTCATGAAATGTCTAACTGTATAGTGATTTTTCTGTGAGACTGGCTATATCTTTTTAACCACTCGGTATAGGATAGCAGAACCCTATATTTTCTGAAGGCTTGAAACGTGATCTATTTAGTTTCTTACAACAAATTTGCCAAGATGATTAGTTTGAAATTTAGAGAGAATTGCAATCTGGTATAAAATTTGAGAAAATTGTAAATTTCACGAAAAGTATAATACCTAGGTATAGGACACGCTAATACCATTCGAAAGAGGGCATTTTTTTAATATGATCAATTATTAAAATACAGGATGTTCCATTCAAAATAAGCCTGATACTGCACATTGAATGATCTAATAATGAAACTGAAAACTCTGAACACCCTGTAAAGAGATATTTAGTACTCAATCGTGGAATACATTTAACGAATATCCAACTATTTAGATGTAAGAGAATATTTGCTTGAATTTGTTATATCAATGAGTTATTAATTTTTTTCTAAATGTTCACATTTTCAAAAAAGTCAGCATAACTCGGAACCCTCTGTATTTAGGTATAGGGTACCATCATAAGGGAGTATCGTATTTTTTAGGAGCAATCAGAAAATGCAATAAAATATAGGATGATCTCTATGAAAAAATATAACTTTTATACGCCACACTTTATTGGAACACCCTATATATTCCAAATTATTTTCAAATTATAGTTTAAGCTGGAGTTGAATTTGTGGTGTGAGAAGATTTCCCAAAAAATTTATATTTTTTTCGATATTTGTCCGGTCCCGGACTTTAGCCAAACACTGTATATATATATATATATATATATATATATATTAATTAATTGAAAAAAAGTCTTACTCTTAAATCGACTCCTACGGTAGATATAAAGTTTCCAGCTAAAAACGTTCCTTCAAAGCTTATGGAAACCAGGCGGCCCCGGTGCCTGCCTCCTTTTGAAATTTTATTTAAGAATTTTCAAAAATAATGAACTGATTTAAAGACCGTTGAAAGCAAAAATTATCCTACTGATAATTTTATTCAATTTCAGGTCACACCTATGGAGTCAAGGGCGGGTCACTCAGCAAGAGTTACAGTGAGTTTTCTTTTTTAAATAAAGCTATAAATTTCAATTATACATTCTTAAAATTTATAAATTAGTTCTTTTTTTGGTTATAATACGTTTGTAACATTATTTTCCAAACAATTAACAAATACTTCATTTTCAGGCAGTTCTTCAGCAGCTGCAGCATCATCATGTGAGTTAAAAATGTCATTCTAATATTTTAATATTATTTATAACATTAAAACAAACAATAATCTCGATTACTACATAAATAATTGTAATAACTATTACAAATATCAACAGTTTTGAGACCAGCTTCCCCAAATACATCTTAGACTCAGTTTCTCATTGAGAAAACACCTCCTAAGCATTAGTACCATTGAAAATGGTTGGTTAAATCTTATAGATCATATACAGATTGCGGAAAGTCCATTCAAGCCATGTGATTTACACAAGTGCGACAAGGAAAATATTAGAAAAGCACTTGAAAGAGATAAAAGAATAATTGTGCGCAGTCAGCTGTTGCCAAATGTATTTATCTGTAACAGTTATTCCTAATTTTTGTCGGCAACAAATTTTAAATACCAATAATTGTTAAATCGAAAGCAGTGTATGGATTTTATTTATTGCAGATTGTGATTTGTCCATTTATTTTCTTGAACTATATTGTTTTATTCTTATCTGTGTCGATCTCACTTATTTTTCAAAAGTCAATAATATTACCAATCTCGAATTTCTCTCAATAAATACGACGTTAACCCGTATTAAAAGTTAAATGCAAAATAATATAATTATTATTCCTTAGAAAGTACCAAACATTTTAAACTGGCAACGCTGCTTTCATATCAGATTGGTAGCTGGAACTGAAAACCCGCCCGACGCTAACTGCGAACAATTATTCTTCTCTCTATTTCAAGTAGTTTTGCTCAAATATAGCCCGAGTAGTACTTGTTTCTTCTAAATAAATGGTCATGTTTTCAAGAATACTTTCAAAACTTCGCTAGTCATTAATAGAATAAAACTATTATTCCATATCTAATCATAAGAACCATTTACAGCATTCAGCAGCTCTTTTTCATCAGGAGAAGATGCCGATTTAAACGATATTGCTAACTCCTTAAAAATAGGATCTCAAGCCGGCTCTGCAGCTTTCGCACAAGCAGGTACCGACGGAGCCAAATCTGGCTCAGGCGCTTTTGCAGGATCAAGCTCGGGTGCACTTTCAGGAGCTAGTTCAGGTGCATTTGCAGGAGCAAGTTCAGGATCCTACTCAAAATCTGGATCTTACTCCGGTTCTGGTATTCAAACTGGACAATCAGGATCAGGAGGTCATTCTGGAAGCGCTGGATCATATTCGGGATCTGGTCTTCAAACTGGACAATCAGGATCAGGTCATTCTGGAAGCGATGGATTATATTCAGGATCTGGTCTTCAAACTGGACAGTCAGGATCAGGTCATCCTGGAAGCGCTGGATCATATTCAGGATCTG
>CAJUYG010000016.1:422690-441432 GCA_910591675.1 Galerucella calmariensis | reverse complement strand
ATGAATGATTTATTACTCCTTGTCCTTTCTATATAGACTATAAACTTCCCACTCTTCTCATCGATTTCTGGGCGCAAGAAAGATGCGTGAAAAACGGAAGACAAAAAATGAAGATAGATGTTTAAAATTAATTAAAACTGTAAACTGAGTGGTATAAAATTTAATAAACGATTATAATTTGTACATTATTCATCAATCAATAAGTAAGCGAATTCAATATTGTAACGAGCTCACCACCATCCACCTGAAATCAAAATTTTATTCAAAATATATATAAAAATGCCAATTAATACACACTTTTCCATCCTGAGCTCCATCCACTATTCCAAGGACTAGATGAATACCATCCTGAACTGTATTTTGGTACAACCCTCACTACTTTAACAGTTCTGTATCCTCCTGTATTCCAGCCACTGGAACCTCCCCATCCTCCCCAAGTAGGTGACGCTAAATCAAAAAGAATATTTTTATTTTTCTGTACAAATTGTCATATTTTTGTAAAGAATGATATCAATAGACGTCAAAAATAACAGTTTAATAACACTTTACAAGTTTTTTAAAACTTTTTAATCAACAAATACCGTTCAACAACTACTTTTTGGGCTGTGTGTCCCGGCAGACATTGAACTACACTTCTTGTTTAAACGGGGTTGGGATATATGTACGATATAAACAATCATTCTGGTTTGAAATTAGAAGGGACAACATAACATCGTCCAGTGGATAGATAGATGCTTGGGCAGCTGCTAGAATAGAAATTTTACCTTGGCAAATCCCAATAAGCGCTAACAGCAATAGAAAACCAACAATCGCCTGAAAAGAGAGAAATTGAGAAATTGAGAAATTTTGTATTTTGGATGTGCGCGTTGTATTTTTTTTATAATTCTATCAAATTTGTAAAGTGACTGATAAAATTGAGTGTGTAACTCGGAATTTCTACCTCCAACGAGGTGAAATTTAATTGGAAATAGTACATTGTTCACCAAATAGGAGAAGCCTAATATTTTTGGACTACTTAACAACACAGAGTCCAGGAATGAGGTAAACATACATACGCATACATCCGCAAATCGTTTAAAATTCGACAGATATTAATTAATTTTTAAAAAATCGCGAATAATTTCATTCACAAATAAATGGTGGTCATCTGAAACTGTAAACACCTTCACTAAACAATTCTTTATCACTAAAACTATTGGTATTCCTTAAATTAAACCAAATTGACAACTGTTTATTACCTTCATTGTATTCATCTTCATACAGTGAACTGAAACTAATTTTAGCCAGGAAACTTATATATATATATATACATATAAAAGTGAACTTGGACGTGGCAAAAATGGGTATATGATCTGCCTAAGAATGTGTTTTTTTTAATTAAAACCATTAAAACCCGATGCGAATACGTTGTTGGGTAATATACTAGTTTATTCCATAACACGAACACTTCTTGCAGGTCAACTTTGCAATTTTACTTCTGCAAACTAGGTTTAGTTGAATAATAAACGCACGCCGGGTGTCTCAACAACAAGGAATTTTTTTAAAAATGTTTTTATTAATTTTATATAAAGTAAGAAACCAAAAAAACCGAGCACCAAAATTATTAGCAGAATAAGGTGCTAAATGTCTTCACCACCATGGTGTGTATACATTTTTTTCCACTACTAGCCAAATTTAAGACAAAAATTAAAAATAATTCACAAACGCACCACGAGACGCGCTTACTCCATCGTCTGACTAACAAGTACTCTGTCAGTTTTCGAAATATTAGGAACGTACTCGTTATGTCATCAGTCATTTTTGGTTGAGCGCGAATTTTAAGCTAATGGCATGTTTACTCAAATAATTTTACCTTGATGAGTAATTTCAAGCAGCAAACATGTTAAAGACAATCTCCTGGGTATACAAAATTATGTTGCACAAGTTTTTGTTGAACTACTATCCCTGAATTCTCAAAATTTGTCCATTATTGACCTAGGTTAATAATAGAAAAATAGCACAAGCTTCGCCTCTTCTTGGGATGGTGTATTCTGTGTTATTGATCTGACAGGAGTAGTTTGTAACGTCAAAACTTTTATTCGAACAATATTTAATGTCCAATTTATAAATTAAAATGGAAAGTGCCGTTAGTATTGTTTGAAATAATAATAATAAGTATTCGTGGATAACTGGTATTTAAAACACTTGCTCTATTCCGAGCACGTGTTTTAAAGACATTAATATCCACTTATACTTCAATATACTATTTTACGATACAGACATCTAGTTTGAGAGCTGAAATTCTTCCATTTTCAATCCAAAGTAATAATTTTAAACAAAACAATTTTTAACTTTACCCAACCATCTGAACCAAGCCTTACACACACCAGGCATGTCTAGTGATTGTGGATCTTCCTTTGCTCAATTTCAAAGAATTTACGGAAATATTAGTAATAAATATGACGAAATATTCAACTGACATGTCAAAAGGTAGATAAGGAGTTGACATATGACATACTATGTCACTTATAAGCGAAATGATAAACAAAAAATTATCTTACAGGTATAAGTTTATTAAGAAAATACTCTTTTTTTAAATATTGTAGAAAGCATTACAATAATTTACATTTTATATGTACAAAAATTTACAGTTTATAATTTTAATTCATTTGATTTAAAAATTAAGGCAGTGATCACAATTTTATTAATTTTTTTCCACTAAAATCAGTGAGTAGCGAGGTCGTAGGTAACTTAAGATGTTTTACCACCAGCCGCCACCACCTCCTCCTGAAAATAAAATAATAAAATATAGTAAATGGATAAAAATATAAAGAATAAGATATTTCCAACAGAATTAAACATTAATATATAGGTGGACCTTACCTGATTTCCATCCACCGCCTCCACTGGACCATCCACTTCCTCCACTACCACCGCTTGACCATCCACTACCACCGCTGGGCCATCCTCCTCCACTTTGCCATCCTCCACCACCTCCTCCAGATTTCCATCCGCTTCCACCACCGCCTCCGTAACCGCCGCCTCCGTAACCACCGCCTCCGTGTCCTCCGCCGCCGCCGCTTGGTACCAAGATTTTAATGATTTTCACGGTGCTTCCACCACCTCCGCCTCCTCCGTTCCATCCTCCTCCGCTACCACCGGACCAGCCACCTCCACCTCCGCCGCTAGACCAGCCACCACCTCCTCCAGATTTCCAGCCGCTTCCGCCACCACCGGACCAGCCGCCGCCACCGCCACCGCCGGACCAACCACCGCCTCCTCCACTAAGGAAGCCTCCTGAAAACAAATAAAAGAAATATTACAAACTATTTTTGAAAACGTAAATTTAATTTGGTACGCCAATGGTTTACACCAAGTCCTTCCTGCTTACTATAGGCGGGCACACCCTGTTGAGATAATTATATTTGTCTACAAATTACTACAAATTTCTTAATTCTATAAATCGCGATATAGCATAAATTTTTGTTTCTACATTTTCAGTGTATTTATTAGACGGCGGTCTTACAAAACGTCTTTGAATCTGGCATTTCGTTTTGTGTTAAAATCACGTTTAGCATTTAAGATTTGAGCCAAGGAAAGGTTTTGTAAAAAAAAACTGTGAATATCATCCTGGCAATTATTTTTGTTCGGTATTTTATCGTTTGAAATTTGTTGCTGTACACGCCTAAAATAGAAAACAACTTACATGTTTAGCTAGATTATAAGAATATAAATATAAAATGAAATAATTGACTAGATGAGGCTTTTACTTGATGTTGATACATACTAAATGATGAAATAAATGGTTATTTGTGTATCAGGAGCAGAAAGTAGTACTTTGGCAATCTGTCGAGACTACCAAAGGACTTTCTGCTCGAAATACTTACAAGATTTTTTCTACGTTCACACCAAAATAAAATTAATTGCCTTTGTTTGCACCTAGCAGTTTGCAGAATTGCAGTTTCGTGTACCTATGTACGTAGGCAACACTTATTACTTTAATGTCGCATATTTTTTAGATTTCCCTATTTCGCCAATCCGGTATTTTCATTCGCAACGAGCTCAAATGCACTGTTATATAATTCTTTTTATAAGTCCGACGCTGTACATTATTTTTGCTTCCAAATTTACAGTCATGTTGAGGACATGTTAGGCTATTAGCCCTGCAAAAAGAAAATAAATCGCCCAAAAAACAAAAACAAAATTTTCAATTAAAAAATGTACTAATTTATTTCGTCCCACAGTGTATTATTATATTGCTTGATGCTTACGTAAGAAATCAAAGCTTAAAGATAGAAATGAAATGTTTTAGTTTATTGTCTAATAATGTTGCAAGAATCAAAGAAGATGAATGGGAAAAGGTGTTTGTATAATAATATTTAATGAAAAAATAACCATGGGCGTAGTCAATGTTTAAATAACAAGAAAATATATAATTTGAAGGGTTATGTAAAAAAAGATTCAAAGAATGCAATAATGTTTGCAAAGGACAAAGAAGACAGATGAAAAGTTTTAAAATAAAAGTTATGAAGCAAAATCTTCAATTAGGTTTTGTCACCTAGAAGAAGAAACGGCAGAACACATTCTGTCAGTGCCTGACAAATGTGCAGTTTTTCTCATTAGGCGAAGAAAAGCCATTGGCTGAGAGCTTTATGAAAGGTTCAGTCTCCAGATTATTTAAAAAGAGTCAGGCTGGAGAATGTAATCCAGTGGAATAGGCCAAAAGCCACCTCATAAAATCTAATCTAATCTAATCTAATTAGAAACAACTTCTTAGTTTTGTTTTGATCAAAATTTCCTATTATACACACACGTTCTTATGAATTGTTTTGAATATTTATTAAATTTGATACATCAAAAATGAGTAGATATAATTTCCTTTTCATCCAAAATGAAATTAACATTCTATTTCACTTTTTTCAAATATAATTTGTAGTAATTTGTTAGAAAATAAGGAAAGTTAGTACTCTAAGAGAAAGAAATATATTTTTCATACTTTTATAAGAATAGTGAAAGGATGTCGTCACTTCAAAGTGTTAACCAGCTAAGTCCACTTTCAGGGCAAAACGAGGTCTTATCACCTTCATAAGATTTTAATAAATATCTATGGAAGTATTAAGCAGTTAAATCCAATTTTTTTCTGAAAGGCTAGCTGGAAAAAATCTGTCAATGCTTTTTGGCAGGTTAGTGCAGGGTTAGCGCATTTTGTCTTTTGTCTTGCATGCACCTAACAATGGGTAGCATCATTAAAAAAAGGAAGAGCACTTGTTGCTTCCCTATTTGGGAATTTAGTTGAAATTATGTGATAGACAGAATAGAGAAGCTTTAGATTGGAGAAGAAAAATTTTCTCTGAGGACCCTTCTGATAAAAAGAACCTAAACAAAAGATATCAAAAAACTTTCCTTCAACTATTCTCCATACTTCTAACTTTTTCTATCGTTTTTTTGTGTTTTCACTGTTTTAATCAATGGCTTTTCACCTTTTTCTTTCTAAAGCTACTTATTATGAAGATCGTGGAAAATTAGGAGGAAACTTGGTTGAGGATTATCACCTCCATACAAAGAGTATACTGAACAAGGCAGACAAGGAACTCTCAACCAGACTGTTGAGACTGATTGGTCAATTCTGAGAAAACAGATTGGGAAATAGAAGGTCCGCTGTAAGGTATTAGATACAGACTAAGTAGAGAGGGAATCATTGAAAAAAACCACCTCCTCACTTCTTAGAAATCAGACAACCTGGTACATGCCACAAGACGGTATGATGGAAATTTACTTTTCAAAGAAATTCGTTACGGAATTAAGCAACAAGAAGAAATGGGATCCAAATACCATTACCAGACTTGGAAAGAATGCCATTCAATGGTGCACAGACGGCTCAAAAGCAATAGAAGGAACTAGGATAGGAGTGTTCGGGCCAGCTTGGGAAAAACCCCAAGGAAATCCACGCCATAAGAAAGTGCGCCCAGTTCAATATTGATAAAGGATACAGAAGACAAAGGATTATCATAATGTCGGATAGTCAAGCAGCCATTAAAGCACTGAGCTCTTGTGTAATCAGTTCCAAAATGGTGTGGGAATGCCAAGACAAACTCAATGAACTAGGCGAGAGCAATATAGTCACCTTACTAAGGACTCCAGGTTACACTGGAATAGAAGGAAATGAAAAAGCAGATGAACTAACAAAGAGGGGGACTGAAATACCTTTCTGGGGGCCTGAACCCTTTTGCGGAATCAGCCCCAATGTAATATTAGAAGAAATAGGTAAAGCCGAGAAAAAGAGAAGATCTGACCATTGGAAAGATCTAGTAGGGCTTATATAATCAAAGACTATTCTGGGTGACTACAACCTGTTGAGATCAAATGAATACATAAGTCAAAGTATCTATCCTTGTCGCCTGAATGGGCACCTGAAAAAGCTCAAAATAGTGGAGGAGGAAGAATGTAGATTTTGTGACATGGAAGAAGAAACCTCCATCCACATACTTTCCAGCTGCACAGCACTTCAGAATCCTAGAGCGCAGCACCTGGGAGATAACTGGATAGAAGAGGTACATTTACCTAAGTTGAAGCCTGCAGACATCCTAAAATTCCTCCGGGAAATAGGACTAAAGGAACTACTAGTTTCCGAGACTCTCCTCAGAAACTAAGAAGAAGTAAGAGGGCACAATAGATCTTTTAGGTCTCAGTGAATTTCACCCCAAAATACATACATACAAACATCCATCAAGAAAGAAATGGGAACACAACAATAGAAGTGGAGTACATCAAATATTTAGGGACAGTAATTGTAAGCACAGGACGATATTAAGCAGAAATGGATTCATGAAAAAAAGAATATCAGCACTCAAACAAAACTCAGTGTTCTATGTATTAGTTGTGAATGGGACAAATAAAAATAAATAAGTTTACATTATATTAACAACTTTTTAAAATCAGATAATTATAAACAAATATGAACAAGTAACCCCACGCTTTTTGAGATAAATTGAAAATTTGTTCCAGTTTTAAATAATTATATTAAATTACAATTTTAAAAATAATTTTTACTAACCTTCTACATAGCTGGCAGCAGCAGCTATCACCAACAGACACACAAAAGCCTGAAATAGAAAAAAATAATAAAATCACATCCCACAAAATACCAACACTATTTCTATTTACCTTCATGTTTAGTCCAAAAAATAGAACTAACTTGATATGATTCCTAATTCATTTTATGGGCATATATATATATTCGATAGACTGGAGCCTTGACCCCCCTCTATTTCTCCAGCCCTCAAACATTTTCTTGCTTCCATCCCCCCATCTTTCATATTTTAAGTTAATTACAGTAAATTATTACACTCTCTTCTGTGGATCCATAATACGGAGACGGATTCAGCCATCAACCGTAAAAAAAACAAACATCAAGGAAGGTTTAGAATATGTTCAGTGCCTTGAAGCATCACGTCATTATTTTAAGACTTAGGAAATGTGATTAAGTGAAGGTTATACAATTTGGTCTAGAAAATTTGGACTGTTTTCAGTTTGGATGATAATTAGTTCATTAAAAAGTTGTTTAAAATCATTTTTTGGTGAAATTTATAGTTTTTTAAAATCGTAGAAATAATATACAAATTTCCAGATATGATTATAAACTTTAAAAATCTTATTTCATACAACGTTGCAGTGTAATAAGGTGAAAATTTCACAGAATTTATTTCCAGTATAAACTGTGAATTTTAACACAGTTAAATCATATATAATTCACAGTTTAAGCGGGAAGTTTAAAGAAATCTGCAGTTTTAACATGTAAATTAAGTAAATTTACAGCTTAACCTAGAAATTTGCAGTTTAAAGTCGGGATGTAAGAAAAAGTGCAACTTAAGCTAGTAATTCACAAACATTCACAGTTTTAATTTTGAATGTAAGCAAGCTTGCAGCTTAAATTGTGAATTTTAGGGAAATTAATAGTTAAAGGTAGCAATTGACAGATTCAGCTATAAATTTTAACTGCCTCAATTCATATAATTTACAGTTGAAGCCTTCAATTGAGGAAATTAAACGTTTAAGCAGCAACACTTATCGTAATATCCACTTAAAATGATTTTTTAACCAAATTTACAGCTGGAACTGTAAATTCTAAACTCAGTTTTCATAATTTACAGTTTAACCTATAAATTTGTCGATATTAGGGTCAATTCTATAAGAAGTGGTTAAAAATTAGCAGCTTGCCGTTAAATCTGTCGAAGTTTCTGCTATTAGAAATGCTTTAATCTATACATAGTCACGATTATGATTCAAATTTCAACATGTATGGTATCCAATAAAAAGTTTTCCGTTAGTCCCTTAAAGCTTATTATGCATAAAGACTAGCAAAAATGGGTTAGCAGATTGTCTTATTTTTAACTGAGCGTTAAAATTTAACATTCGCTTACAGAATTGCTCCTATTTTCAGTTTTAGCTGCAAATTTATCAGAATTTCAATTTTAGACTGGTAGTTTATCTAAAATTTAAAGCCTGAACTGTAAATTTTGTGGAAATTCATAGATTAGTTTATAAATTTAATTAAATTTCCAGTTCAAACTGGAGATTCAACCAAATTTACAGCTTAGAATGTGAATTTTAAAACACTCAATTCAAAGAATTTACAAATCAATTGAGAGAATAAGGTTGGAATTTTAAGAAAATGTACAGCATAAGCATATAATTCAACCAGATCCAGAGATAAAAGTGAGAATTTGAGAAACTTTGCAGGTTAAGCTGAAAATTTCCAACTTAAATTGCATATTTCATCGAATTTCCAGCGTTAACTGCTAATTTCAACAGTAACATATTGCATTTCAAGCCAGGATTTCAAGGAAATGTACAGCTTGAAGTAAGAATTTAATGAAATTTACAGCTTTAGCTTCAAATTTATAGGAATTTCCAACTCAAATTGGAGTTTTAATCAAATTTACAACTAAAATTATGAATGTCAACAATAAAAATTTCCACATTCTGCAGTTTAAGCTAGGAATTCAGGAAATGTACCGTTTAAAGTAAGAATTTAGGGATATTTATAGCTTAAGCTGTAATTTTTTGAAATTTTCAACTTAAACTAGAGATTTAATCAACATTTACAGCTAAAACTGTTAATTTCAACAGTAAAAAATTTCATATTTTGCTGTTTAAGCTAGGAATTCAAGAAATTGTACCGTTTAAAGTAAGAATTTAAGAAAATTCACAGCTTTGACTGTAAATTTATAGGAATTTCCAGCTTAAATTGGAGATTTAACCAAACTCACAGCTAAAACTGGGAATTTCAACGGTAACAATTTTCACATTTTGCAGTTTAAGTTAGGAATTTAGGAAAACGTACTGTTTAAAGTAATAATTCAAGGAAGTTCATAGGTTTAACTGTAAATTTATAGGAATTTCTAACTTAAATTGGAGATTTAACCAAATTCACAACTAATTTCAACAGTAAAAACTATCATATTTTGCAGTTTAAACTAGGAATTTAAGGACATGTACAGTTCAAAGTAGGAATTCAAAGAAGTTTAGAACCTTAGCTGTAAATTTATAAGATTTTCAAACTTAAATTGGAGTTTTAACCAAATTTAAAGTTATAATTGTTAATCTCAACAGTAAAAATCTTCACATTTTACAGTTTAAATTATGAATTTAAGGAAACGTACTGTTTAAAGTAAGAATTCAGGGAAATTTACAGCTTAAGCTGTATTTTTTTGAAATTTTCAACTTAAATCGGAGATTTGAACAAAATTTACAGCTAAAATTTTGAATTTCAACAGTAAAAATCTTCACAATTTGCAGTTTAAGCTAGGAATTCAAGGAAATGTACCGTCTAAAGTCAGAATTTAGGGAAATTTACAGCTTTAGCTGTAAATTTATAGTAATTTTCAACTTAAATTGGAGATTCAACCAAATTTATAGCTTATACTGTGAATTTCACCAGTAACAATATTCATATTTTGCACCTCAAGCTAGGAATTCAAAGAAATGTACAATAAAAAGTAAGAACTTACAGTCTTAAGTGTAAATTTATAGGAATTCCCAGCTTAAATTGGGGATTTAGCCAAATTTACTGCTAAAACTGTGAATTTCAGCAGTAAAAATTTTCTCATTTTGCAGTTCAAGCTAGAAATTCAAAAAAGTTTACAGTTTAAAGTAAGAATTTAGGGAAATTTACAGCTTAAGCTGTAAATTTATAGAAATTTCCAACTTAAATTGGACATTTAACCACACAGCTTAAACTGTGAGTAACATTTTTTCACTTTAAAAATTCCAATAACTAGATCATTTAAATACGGACCTGTTGTCTTAATTCAAGATTTTAGATAGAAGAGAATGTACTGTAACTTTTTGCGGTGATTACAATTAGCCGGGTAGAGCGATTGCTGAAATCTTCGATCTTCACATCCGATTTTACTTCATTATTTGCAGTTAGCCCCGGCGTTTTTGAAATCTTGTTTAGAAATTTTTTTTTCATCTACCCATCGCGCGTCTTGGCCTAATTACACGATATTACAGATAAAGATTTAATTATTTATTAATGCAAATATATAAATTTACGACCCATCCATGTTTATGTTTCTCATAATTGCAAAACTGTTTTTTTTTCAATCCAATTGGAATATTTATTTTTATTGCAAAAATAAAATTCAATAGAGAGGAGAGTAGGAGAGTACAAATGTGTGTAAAATGAGCAAAATGTCTCAAACAGTGTAGGCTTTTATTCCTTATTTCAATAATTAATAAAATTTAAACAATTTTTTAATTGCGGAAAATTGAGTACGTAGAAGGTAGACATTATTGATAAATTTTTATTGAATATTGGTAACTTTTATTTGGCTGTGTACCTCACTTTCAAGATTTAAATATATAATAAATATTTATGGAAAAATATTCAGTACCTAGTTAAGAAAATAAAAAAAAATTTCAACCGAATAATTATGTATGAGTTATTGGATTTCTATTGACATAAACTACATTGAAATACGATGGAAAGCGGCTATTACATAGTAGATAGGTATCTACATATTACCGGACGGTCAGAAAGTAACTGTAAGCAAGAAAAATATAAGAAAGAGTTACGTATAACTTTTCAAAGAAATTCGTTACGGAATTAAGCAACAAGAAGGAATGGGATCCAAATACCATTACCAGACTTGGAAAGAATACCATTCAATGGTCCACAGACGGCTAAAAAGCAATAGAAGGAACTGGGATAGGAGTGTCCGCGCCAGGAACCAAACACTCTGAAAGCTTGGGAAAAACCCCAAGTATCTTTCAAGCGGAAATCCACGCCATAAAAAAGTCCGCCCAGTTCAATATTGATAAAGGATACAGAAGACAAAGGATTATCATAATGTCGGATAGTCAAGCAGCCATTAAAGCACTGAGCTCTTGTGTAATCAGTTCCAAAATGGTGTGGGAATGCCTAGACAAACTCAATTAACTAAGCGAGAACAATATAGCCACCCTACTATGGATTCCAGGACACACTGGAATAGAAGGAAATGAAATAGCAGATGAACTAGCAAAAAGGGGGGACTGAAATACCTTTCTGGGGGCCTGAACCCTTTTGCGGAATCAGACCCAATGTAATATTGGAAGAAATAGGTAAAGCCGAGAAAAAGAGATCTGACCATTGGAAAGATCTAGTAGGGCTTATACAATCAAAGACTCTTCTAGGTGACTACAACCTGTTGAGATCAAATGAATGCATAAGTCAAAGTAAAACTGCGCTAAGCAGGGATCCTAACGGGACATTGTCGCCTGAATGGGCACCCGATAAAGCTCAAAATAGTGGAGGAAGAAGAATGCCGATTTTGTGGCATGGAAGAAGAAACTAGAGCACAGGACACTAAACAAGTAGGTAAATGACATTGAATCATTGACTGGGGTATTTTTAATTAGTCCACTAAGTATCAGGTCAGTTCATTTGTTGAGTACGTACATAGGTCGAACACAAAGATCCAGAAGCTTTAAGACAATCTGGGAAGATGCAGCGCTAGGTGAAAACCTGAATGACTAAGCAAGAGTAAGACTGTAAAAAGAGTAGTCACATTGTCCTAATAGAATACAGTCTCCTGGAGCTCAAATTAGTGAATCAAGAAGAATGTAGATTCTGTAGAATGGAAGAAAAAAACCTCTATTCACATTTTTGTGGAATACATACTAAAACTGAATTCTGGGGCAAAATACCTAGGACTACTGGATGGAAGATAAACACACCTAAACTGAAGCCTGCTGATATCCTGAAATAACTCAAATTCCTCCAGGAAACAGTAGATAATATGACGTTGGCTGTACAGTCGAATCACTTCTGAGAGAAGTGACGCTTTCTCTCCTCTTCTTCCAGCCTTTCCCATAATAGGAACAAAATAGTATTTTCCTATTTTAAGAAATAGACAGTCAAGCTGCCCTTAAAACACTTCAGAGCTCTAAGGTAACATCTTGGCTGGTATGGGAATGCGACGAAGAATACTGGCGACTCGGAACAGTGTAACACAAAGGAATCGCTGGCAATGAAAAAGCTGACGAAACTGGCAAGAGCAGGATCGTCAACCCTGATGAATGGTCCACTATGTTAAGGTTACAAGGGTGGATTAAAGAACAACCCAATAGACATTAGAAGAATACGCCCAGGTAAACACATGGGAAGAAATTCATGGAAAAACCATCAGAAAAAGTAGCGAAAGAACTGCTCTTAATGAGCAGGAACAAAGTATGCACCATAACGGAGCTTCTTACGGGACACTTTCCCACAAAGGAGCACCTGAATAAAATAGGGCTGTATAACGGAGACCTTACATGCAGAAGATGCAAGAAACAGCTCTGCACATATTATGCAACTGTGAAACGCTGGACCACAGGAGGCAGAAACTGTATGGAAGACCCAAAATGACTCCAGAAGACTTCTACAACCAACCTATAAAGAACCTGTATGAGCTAATACAGGGAACGGATTGGCTGAATAGGCTGTAGTCAGAGCGCTAGTAGGATCCACAATAAGCACAGGAGGCTGAGGTGGTGTCGGCGAAGGGGCGGCTCTTTTGAAAAAATAAAAAAAATGTCCACTCCTCCTTTTGACCATTGGTTCAATTGATTCTCGTAATGTCTTCAAAGCTGGGAAAATTGTAGTTCTATCAAAGCTTTGAATGTATTTCTTTATTTTCCTGACTTTTATACTATTAAGTTAATAAAAAAATTTCGATACCGCTCTGTCTAATTGTGATATTAAAATTAATGAATTAGCTCGACTTAATTTCCATAATTGCTAATAAATTAAAAAAATTATATTTATTTACAAGATGACATTTCATAATTTAATGAATAAATTTTATTTATTTGTAGCGAAACGTATTCCAAAAGGAAAATAATATAAAGAGATAGAGATTGTACAGTTACATAATGTAAACCCGATATAGCTATGACTAATTTTTGTTATAGTTAATTATTTTGATAAACAATAACAATGCACTAGTATGTACCATACTTACATGCAAGATATTATCTAAGTACCTTTTTTTAACTAATTTTAATTATTATTGTGTCGACTAAATTAAGTTTTGAAACAAATAAATTACCCAGCGTGTCGAAAGAATGCATTTCGGCATGAATTAAATGCCATTGCAACAGATACTTTGAAATTTGAATGTTAAAAATACAAATATACAACTTCTCAATTGTTGGAGTTTGTAAGTTGGTAGTATTCAAGAGATAATAGTTGGAGAGCTGGCACCAATTTAGGGTGAAGTTTTTTTAGCTAAAATCAGTTTCTATAAATTGTTTTTCCAGTATACAGGGTGGTCCGTAAGTAATTGTAAATAGAAGTACAGTTCAAAATATTGCGATTCAAACCAACAAATAATAATCATGGAGCTAATCACTAAAATCTGATTATCTCTAAAACCGTTAAGATTTGGGGATACTAACAAGTATACCTTTTATTTGTTGTAAGGATGTGGCTTTAATTATTTTTTAGAAGTGCTAATGTAAAAGGCAAAAAAGATTTGCGCACATTTATGCCGCTTATGTGGTCTATGTGGCACCCTCTACAAAAAACATCAAAATAGGTACAAAATTAAGATTTCTAATATCAAAAAACCCCCAACCTAAAATTTTTGTGCATATACTTCAAAAAGCGTTAAAGTTATTTTAAAAACGAAAATTAAAATTTCATTCTCAAAACCCAGTATCTCTCTTAATATTAACATTTTATTAAGGCTTGTTGAATTGAATCGCAGTATTTTGAAGTGAAGATTGTACTGTACTTCTATGTACAATTACTTAAGGATCATCCTGTATAGATGCATCCCCAAACCCAAAAACACACGAAAAGTTTCCAGCTTTCCTCAAATACCTACCCAAAAAATTGGTACCAGCTCTTGGACTATACCTAATTACCAAGTTCAGTGACCAAATGAAACCAAAACAGCAGAATAGTATTTTAACTTGTAAAATATTAACGATGGTCAGATAAGTATCTTGTAATGTACCAAGAGTACCTAGTTGCGCATATGAATTGCAATTATTAAACAATCTTACAGAATTTACGTAAATTTGATGTTAAAATGTGTAAAATTCATAATTACATTCAGTATATTCACTCGAGCAGTATGTAGCAACTTCATTAAATGTTATACATTTATACAAGTGCTAACCTTTGCAACGACTTTTTTGTGCAATATAAATATACTTAGGAAATTTCCACCTCTCTAGGATCCTATACAACCTTATTTCAGACGGAAATTTATGCCATTGTTTCATGTGGAGCTAACCAATCAAATGATTAATTCCCCAATGGATAGCTAACAGTTCTTTCATGATTATATAGGTTTTTTTAATTCGCTTTTCTTAAAACTTCGCGATGCATAAGCTATAGGTAGATCTATACCTCCGTATTCCTGACTAAATATTGCGTGTTCTGCAATACTTCCTTCCACACCTATAATCTACCAAGTATCCATAGAAGGATACATTCATTACATGGTCATATTTATATAACGATTCATGATTTATTGGAATTAGCTTCAAGGGAATTTATGTCTTTTAATTATAAATACTTTATAATAATAATTTAAATAATTAATAACTTTATATTTCGACCAAAAGGCATCACAGCCTAACTTTATAAGGTTCCTGTAACTTACTTTACCTATTCAACGCTTGAATCTAACTCGGAATTGCATGGAGAGCAACAAATAAACCTTCATAGTTATGCCTCAAACAAACAGTGTATCTGCTCAGACTATACAGGAACCAGCTAAGAATAATCTTGCATCAAAAAAGAGGAAAAGCTGGGAAAAGCCACCCCCTCACCCCTAGCAGCATCCCCTTTATTTTTTAAATTACTTTTCATATTTTTTATGTAAAATTTGGATACTCCTCTTTGAGCTTATTTCAAAAATGTATAATACTTGTAGGTTAAAGTGGTTAGTTTATGAGATAAACAATTTTTCTTTTAAGAGCACAAATTTTACTTATTTTTTACTTTCACCTTATTTGCCTGTACTAAAATGGGTTGTACAACAGTTCAAACTCATATAGCATAGTGTGGGGAGCTCCGTCTTGTTGAAATACCAGTAAATCTTCGGAAAGGTTATCATCATTTTCTATTATTGTTGTAATACGTGGGTCAACCCCTTCCCTGAGTAACTCAAGATATGATTCACCATTTAAATTTCCGTTGATGAAGAAAGGTCCGACAATGTGGTCACCTAGGATACCACACCAAACGTTTAACTTTTGGGGATGTTGTGTATGGAATTCACGCATAATATGTGGATCACTTTCAGCCCAATATCTACAATTATGCCTACTTACTAAGCCATTTAATGAAAATGAGCATTCATCAGAAAAGCAAATATTGTTTAACAATTGTGGATTGTTATTGATAATTTGCGTCATTGATTCGCAAAACTCTAGACGACGATCAAAATCATATTCATTCAACTCGTGCACCAACTTAACTTTGTATGGGTGGTACTTGAATTTATGTAGAACTCGGAAAACTGTAGAAGATGAAACACCGATCGCTCTACTTATTGTTGACAACGATTGGGGTTGTTGAGCCTCTAAGCTGACTTGCCCTAAAATTGTCACTTGGATTGCTTCGTTATTTACGAGTCCCTCTCGCTTATGCACTTTATTGCAAACAGACCCTGTTGTGGTAAATTTCTCCATCAGTTGAATTACATACTTATGAGTTGCATGTCTTCCGTCATGTAATTCGTTATATTCTAATATTCTAGCAGCAGCTCTTGCACAATTATTATTTTGGTAGTATAAACCTACAATTTCAATTCTTTCTTGCAAAGAGTAAACCATTTCAGAGAAACAAAATAAATAATGTATCAAATTACACTATCAATAGTGACTACAAATTCTAGTTGACAATGTCAAACTTTAATAAAAAGTAGAGTTTTTTGTTGTATGGATTTTTTAAGTAGAATAAATAGCACAGTTAAACAGATTAAAGAGTTTGAACTGTTGTACAACCCATTTTAGTACAGGCAAATAAGGTGAAAGTAAAAAATAAGTAAAATTTGTGCTCTTAAAAGAAAAATTGTTTATCTCATAAACTAACCACTTTAACCTACAAGTATTATACATTTTTGAAATCAGCTCAAAGAGGAGTATCCAAATTTTACATAAAAAATATGAAAAGTAATTTAAAAAAATAAAGGGGATGCTGCTAGGGGTGAGGGGGTGGCTTTTCCAGTAAGTTTAAATAAGCCATAATGCTTGCCCCTTCCAACATAAATTGACGTGTTTTTGGATTTTTTCTAAATACCAGTATTACAAAAGTTATTAAAGATGGATACTTTTATCTGAAAAGGACTGTATAACAAACACAAAGAGCTTGTACAAAATGATGCTAGACTGAGCGCACTAGCAAAAATAAAATTAGCCATTTGATTACAGCGTAATAGGAGAAGATGTTTAGTTCTTCCTGTGCTATATTTATTTTGGATTCAGTTTGTTTGTTTTGGAATATTTGTTTGAGCAAGACCAAAACCAAGTCTAAGAGCGAACAAACAAGAGCGAGACCGTTGGGCTTCGCTCTCTCTGTTTGAATCTCACCTTCGCTATTGTCAGCCTTTCTGGGGTTCATGGAATCTATTTTCTTTTTATTTTCATTCTACTTGTTGATGTTTTTGTCTATAAGTGTTGGATGACAATAAAACATATTCATCTTTCTCTTTTAAACAGAATTAACAATAGATAACAACTGTTTTATCCAAATTCCACCTTTAACCACATAAACTTTGAAATATTGCATTTCGTTCGCGGCGGTCTGTAATTTACTTTTAATACAAAAGTAAATTATTCTAATCTCATCTGTTGCTCGATGTGATATGTTAGTAAATGTTGGAAAATCAGGTGTCGTAACTTTGATAATATCTTAACAAATCCAAACTTATAGGTGAGTACGTGAGAAAACGTTAAATAAACAGTGATTAATTATATAAATACCTACTGAGCAATTGTGATTTTATAATAGTGACCGGGAGATGCCTTATACGAGGAGAAATCGAAAATTTCTAATATTTCAAATTGTGTTTTTTATATCTTTACTAACACACTTTTAAACAAATTCCTGTGTTATGTTTACAACGTTTTATTTCAATATTCAGACAATTTATATGGACACGCAGTTTATTTCTGAACTATAATTCAATGAAAGAAAACAATTATTTCACAATATTCTATAAGATGTAGCACAAACTTCATAAAAAGTATAGCTGAAATAAAAATGAGTTATCGAAAAAGACGAATCTATTCGACATGAATTATTTATAATAGACAAACTTTCTTGCGTGTTTTCTTTAGTAAAAGTTAATTGATATGTATCGAAAATCATAACAGCATCTGATAATCATTATTACGCAGTTATAATCCAGGCAATGAGGTGAATTGTGGGCTAATTAGTTCGAAATTAATGGCAGCAAATTGATTTTTGTTAAGAAGGATGTGTCAAATCCCAAAATACAAATGACCCCTAGTGGGGGGACGAAAAGATGTCATGATTTCATGAGATGCATCCCTTACGAGAAATAAAAATGACATTTAATACTAAACTGTCAAATGACCAATGAATGTCAAATATATGAATGTCAAATGCTTAATCACGACACTTGGCATCTGTCAACAAGCTGTCAAATCAAAAATGGAAAATTAACATGTAAAAAAAAGTGTATATTCTTCTGTATTATGTCGCTTATTTGAAATTAATGGGAGCCACTTAAAGCAAATTGATTTTTGTTAAGGAGGATGTGTCAAATCCCATAATACAAGTGACCTTCAGTGGGGGGAAGAAAATATGTCAGCATTTCATGTGATGCACCCCTTGCGAGAAATAAAAATGATCTTTAATGCTAAACTGTCAAATGGCGAATGAATGTGAAATATATGAATGTCAATCTGTCAACAAGCTGTCAAATCAAAAATGGAAGATTAACATGCTAAAACAAGTGTATATTTTTCTGTATTATGTCGCTCATTTGAAATTAAATGCAGAATTTCTAATTTTGGTAATTGACAGCTGCGAAATTACCGAGAAAAATCAATTAACTAAAATATTTGCATGGTAATAATTGATTAAGTATTTCTCTAATTATTCAATTTGTTTAATAATTGTATATTTATTGTATATAACTAATTACTGGCTAATTTTCAGTAGTAATAACCCAAGGACATTGATAATTGTTCGAAAAAATTTCATGACAGATTTCGAAAGCTTGTTGCTTGGAAACAGACCGACGCCGTA
>CAJUYG010000016.1:405196-417690 GCA_910591675.1 Galerucella calmariensis | reverse complement strand
GTGTTTTTATTGAGCAACTCTCGTACAAATCGGTACCGTTCCTCTTCTAAAATGAACTTATTCTATTAACCAACTGTTCTTAACGATCACTGGTCGTGCAGAAGTAAGTTGTAGTAGTGTATTTTGAAATAAATCATCCCAACAATAATTATTATATGCCAATCTTAATTGCAATCGTCCATTAAAGATTGTGTAAGCGGTAGTTCAGGAATTGTTATTTTTTAACAGTCACCTACAGGACCGGTTCTCAGAAGTAAATGGTAATCTTTTTAATTCTGTAATACACTGTCATTACATCATACTTGGGTTTTATTTAGTGAGCTTTCACTACTTTATCTTCTTAGCTAGATAAAGGATTTTGCCCACGACTAAATGATAACGGCCCTGTCTATTATTAATGGAAATATATAAGTGTACTAACTTCTTCTTTGCAGAAGCCGTCGTACAGGATGTTCAAAATTGCTGTCCTGTAATTATACTGTCAGTTTTGTAAATGATATGTTCAATGTCGAAATGAAATAATTAATTTTATGTCCTTAATGTTTAAAAACATATCCAGACCGTGTATTAACGATGTAGGAACATCAGTAGAAACATTTTAACTTTCAAAAAATGTTGCGAATTTATATGATCATATTAAATTAAGTCAGCTAAAATATAAGTTTGATGGTTTTTGGTGCAAAAATATATGACCTTAATAACTACTGAACATAAAAATATAATGAATAGATGTAACGTAATAGAATCTTTGAACTATCTATATCGTGAGCAGAAGGTCCAGTATTGAAAATAATTATTTATTAAACATGATCGCTTCAAGAATTATCTAGTTTTAACCTTACATTTTACAAAAAGCGTAAGCAGACCAAGATCATAATATCCAAATTAATTCGAAACAAGTTTTTTTAATGTTCAAATAACCTATAATTATTAATATCTATTTAATATTTATTATAACGGATGATCGTTACTTTTAAAATTATCCTACAAAAATCCTTGAATGTACATTATTTTCACGTCAATTTATGAATATCATTGGGTTATTAAAGACATTTCAAAGTTTCCTAGCATGGTGAAAGGATCAATTCCATGTTATTCAAGATGTTTTTTGTTTACTAAGCAAATTTGCATACATTGATAAATAAAATTCTAGGTTAAGTGTGAGAAGTATTGCCTACTTCCAGGAGAGTAAGGCGTCAGCTGCCAAATGGACAGATGATTCCAATATTTGAACTTGGCACCAGCAGTATGTATTCCACTGATGGAGAAGTTAAATTCACCATAGAATAAATCGAGGTCATATCAGAAGAGCCAAAGAACATAGTATATAATTCAATATTCCAAAATGTGGTAATGTGGATACAAAATCCATTGCCGAAGCTTAAGCAGGTGTTCGACGCCCTTGCCGACTTTTTCATTCGATCATATTGAATAGACTTTATTCTCTTCAAATTGTTTTTTATATTTTGTGTCTATGGTTTTTATTTTATGGTCTGTTCCAACCGCAGTCAGAAACTGTAAGAAACGATCAGAGAATAGTCGACCATCGCAATCAGTGATAGGAATTACGCGAACGTAAACTCGTTGTTTGCCGTGACCAGTTATTCTCTGATCGTTTCTTACAGTTTCTGACTGCTGTTGGAACAGACCTAAAGTTGACAGAGATAAATGACAAATGACATTACTACAAATCAGTTCCCATTATTTATTAGTTCTGTATTCCATCATTTCTGTATTCTGTATTTCTGTAACCAAACCAAATACAATAATTGTATTTTCTAGCTATTAAACGCTATAGTTTATCCCCTTATCTCATATCTCACGCTTTAGTGTTTATCAAACGCAAAAATGTAACTATTTATTTGTTGATAAGTGGTAACCTATACTTTTAACTTTTATTTTAGCTATACTAGACAGACATTTCATTGAAATAAGCAGAAAGGATATTTTTTTAAAACTAGTAAGAAAAATATTTATTACGTTTACTATTTATTGATACAAAATAAAATCCATACAATACAATGTGTATATAAGTTAAAAGTAGTTATACTTTGAACATATTTATACTGGGTTAACAAAATTCGGTTTATTATGTTTCTTGATAAATATATGATCAGCAAACATAGTTTGAATTCTGTTGGAGTTTCCTAACGCCAAGAATATGTCTGAGATCACTGTAGAATTGCCTTGTTGAGATATGAATGTTCTACAGAATAAATCCAGCACACTGGGTAACCATAACATTGAGAATGTTAACAAACAAATATTCTGTTGCTTAGCCTTGTTAGAATCTGTATTTTTAGCGGTTGTTTCTGTTATTTTTGCAAACAGTATAACAACAAAGTAGCCTATTATGAATATAAGAAAATAATAGACTTTTAAAAATGTACTTATGTGAGAACATTCTATAGAATCCTTTTGAGCTATTGGTTTTTGTGATGAAAAGTATATTACTTTTGACATCATAGGTGTAAAATGGGTGGTCTTTTTGTCTACTTTTTCTTTGACTTCATTAACTATATTATAAATTTTGCTTACAACATTTTCCACTTCTGAAGTTATATTCACAGAAGTTGGAACTGGATCCATAAAGTTTTGATCTGCAGGAATAATTGTAAAATTTGCTTTTTTCAGAATATTTTGTTCATCATCAAATACACCTATTTCAGTTTTTGTTGAAAAATAAAGAACTATAAGACTTAAAATTGGAAGTAACCACATAAACATTACTTGGACAGATAATTTATACTTTTGAGAGTTTTCAGGAACTTTTTTTGATACTTCTGTGGTAGATTTAGATTGATTTCCTTTAACTTGAAATAATTTCAAATTTGGACCAGACGTTGAATTTGGATTGTTAACACTGTCAACAAATATAGGACCTACAGGAGCTGATACATCATTTTTCTCACTATCACTAGTATCAAGCACATCACTGTTAATATCTTCTTTGTTGTCCTCTGTATCTTTTGATTCTTTTACAACTTCACTTTTAATACACATCCTACATTGTAATGTGTTCTTTAATAATGTTAGTAAACAGTGGATAAAGGAATACAGTAGCAAAGCATTTTCAATAAAAAAATCATAAAAACAGCTATCCTCTTCAGGTTCAATTTTTATATTTCTGCTACTTTTTATTTTTGGTGGTCCATACTTCATGTTTGTGAGAGTTTTATTGAAAATTGAGGAGCTAGACAATTTTTGTTTTATAATTTCTTTAAGAAAGTTTTGATAGTTTTTAATGAACTGTTCGGTTTTATTCACTTCTGGTGCTGGTGTTGTTTTTTTATTAATAACCACATTAGTTGATGTTTCTTCTTGATAATATATTGATTCTTCTGTACTTACTGTAATAACGTCTGGAAACTGATTTGCATTTTCTTCCATTGCTTCAATAAATTCATCCTCTTCATCATTTTCTACATGTTCTTCTTCTGGTTTGGTGGTGGTAGTAGTAAAAACATATTCAAAGGTTTCATTTCTCAATATTATATCATCTATTGTATTTGTAAAATTTGTTACCGAATTTTCAGAGTAACTTTTTAGCACAAAAACTGAATAAATATATAAAATTCCAATAGCAAGAGTAACTAATGCTTCAGATATTGCTATAATAACTTCACTGGTTCTTATATTTTCTAATAAATATCTTATAAATATATAACCATAAACTATACCCGATATGACTAGAGCAGAACCAATAACTGCATATATTTGTAACATTTTTTGTGTATAACTGACTGCTAAATGTCTTTACTTGTACGGTTTTAAAATGTTTGTATTAATATCCATTTTGTACCCACATAATATTTATAAGGTAATGGGGGTATGATAAACTATAACTGTATGATTTATCATTTGATGTACAGCTAGTTTTAATTACACTAATACAGGTCAGTTATTAATGTCCTAATTTTAACTTGAAAAGATTTTGGAATATTTTAAAATGATAAATATTTATCAATATATGATAAATAGGGAAAGTAACACAGATAAACTAAAATTGAACTATGAGGGACACAAATATTTATTTATTTATTTTAGAGATGGTTATCAGGAGGCAAACTGATCCAATTCATGTTAAAATTATATGGAATGCAATCAGAACGGCCAACCATCATAGAGTATCAGCGGAAGTTGGAAAAATTACAAAATATATGCAAGCTATTGATGATTATACCCCAGGACGAGTAGAATTATATATCAAACAAGCTCTTAATGATAAATTAATTGCGTAAGTAAATTTATATTCGGCTTCAACTACTATAATTAATTGATCCAGTAGTAGTTGAATCAGGAATTTTTTTTACAGACCAGTTAAAAAAAGTGATCCATCTAGTCCATATCAAATATATAAAATTCCAATACAAGACGAATTGGTAAGTAAATAAACTAAATTTTAAATTGGAATGAAGTTTAATTTTTTTGTATTGATGTAGCCAATACTTGATGGTAAGGACTGGTACTGCTTCGAATGTCATTTGGCTGGTGATATTATTGAATGTACAAACTGCTTTAGAGTGTTTCATCAAACTTGTATCAACTCAGCTCGGAGAAGGTTTGATGCCCAAAGGATATCAATAAACTTTGCAGTTCAAGTAAGTAGATGTATTTAAAAAAAAATTGAGTCATTCTTTTTAAGATTAATAATCATTTATTTTCCAATCTGCACCATATTTTCTGTAATAACTGTAAAATATTATCTTCATTTTAAGTGTATTGATATTTTTGTAATTTAGTAAGATTGTGGCCTATTATTGATAGAAATGAAGAAGATGTAGGTTATAACTCCTTTGTGTGTTAACTATGAAATATCTTAATGGATTTTCTCTTAAAGATACCTAAATAGCTTTTTAAAAGTTAGTTTAGATTTTTGATAAATCCATATTTAGCTAATTTAAAAAAGTACCAATATTTCAGGTGTAATAAATTATTAATTTTAAGTTTAGTTTACCGAATTTTTTACGGACAAACTATTGATCGGACGAAAAAAACGCAAGAGACCTTTTTTATTGCAAAACACTTCCCCTACACAGTGGTATTTTTTATTCTTCTTCACCTTCCTCCCAGCGTGAAATATTGGAAAATTTCGAAAAAAAAAAGTTTTTTGATTTCTTTTTCCAATTTGGGAGATTTTTTTATATTAATCTACATACTTCAAGGTTTTTATAATTGCTAATTACTTGTACTTTTTGTCTAAAATGACCCATACCGACTGGCCTATATAGTAACTTAATATGTTCCAGAATCCACCTTCTGATCCTACAGAATCAGCTGGATCATCTGGTGCAGTTACAATAATCGACGATGAAGAACAACAAAAAGAAAATTCAGTAGATAAAAGTAAATTAACGTTTGACAATAGCTTGTGTTCCGTTTGTAACATACAAAGGATAGACAATTCATCTTTTATGGATAAAAGTGAAATTAACTATTTATTGAAGTTTGTACTACACAGGATAAGAGCATGGGTAAATAGATAATATTGAAAACTGAATTCATAAAAAAAATTTAATAATAACTTTAATTTCCAGCTACCAAACACTATAACCCGAACTATGGCGGCTGAGGATCACCCCGACTGGTTATCAGATAGTGAATTGACTTGGAGAGCAAATCAACTGTTTCGGGAACATACTGACATGTCTGTGATTGAAGTTAAATTGAATACGGAAACGTATACAATGCTCGCTGATTTTTTGGGAGACGTTTTGACAATTCACCATAATGTGACGATATTTCACGGGAGTAAGTCATTACCACTGAAGTATATTAAAGCTAATAATTTAATTTTTATACAGAGTTCAGCAAAAATTCGGGACCGGACAAATATCGAGGAAAATATAAATTTTTTGGAAAATCTTTTTATACAACAAATTTCATTCCAACTTAAACTATAATTTGAAAATATTTTGAAATATAAATATATCAAAGTTATATTTTTTCTTATGGATCACTCTATATTTTATTGCATTTTCTGATTGCCCCTAAAAAATATAATACTCCTTCATAATGGTTCCCTATACCTAAATACAGAAGGTTCCGAGTTATGCTGACTTTCTTAAAAATGTGAATATTTCGAAAAACAAATTAATAACTCAATGATATAACAAATTCTAGCAAATTTTCTCTTACATCTAAATAGTTGGACATTCGTTGAATGTATTCCATCATTGAGTACTAAATATCTCTTTACAGGGTGTTCAGAATTTTCAGTTTCATTATTAGATCATTCAATGTGCAGTATCAGGTTTATTTTAAATGAAACACCCTGTATTTTAATACTTGATCATATTCAAAAAAATGTCCTGTTTCGAATGGTATAAGAGTGTCCTATACCTAGGTATTATACTTTTCATGCAATTTGCAATTTTCTTAAATTGTATGCTCAATAAATCACTTTTAACTGTCGTAAAACAAAGTACTAAGTATGAAAATATGATTCTGAAAATTTCATGTAAATAGTATATGTCGTTCTCCTAATACAACCAATTAAACAAGCATACCGTAGCGGGGCGAAGACTATGACTGTGACGTCACCGCATATGAAAGTTAATGTGCACTAACATCACGCTTTTGACTATAACGTGCCTCGCGTAGAATTTATTCATTTTAAATTACTCAAAAAATTTTTGTATTAATAAAATAAAATGTGTGGACCAAATTTTAAAGAAGCAGACTCATTAAATCTTCTAGAAGTGAACTTGCTATTGATTATGGACTTTTTCAATCAAAAACACGAGTTTATTATTTTATAATTATATACATGGTGATTCCGGATGTTTTATTTTATTCCTGGTCTGGTGGACAAACTTACGGAGATAACGCTTTAGGTTACTTTGAAGAGAGAAATGAATGAATGTATTTTATTAGCAAGAATGACACCCGAGCAAGAACTAAACTCCAAATGCTACAAAGTTGTTTGTACTGTCTAAGAGTTTGTGAAAAAAAAGACGAAGCTAAGTGCTATTGTCCTGCTTCGGAGGGAGGCTGTAAGCATGTTATTGCTTTTCTCATGTGGCTCCATAGTAGGAGCGAGGAACCGTCCACTACGGAAACAGTGTTATCTTTATAATCAGCTAAGATCTCTAAAAAGTTTATAGCTACCATGGTCTTTGGAAAGAAAAAAAATCAAGCGGTGATCATGATCATTTGTTTGGATAGTGATTTTTCTGTGAGAGTGGCTATATCTTTTTAACCACTCGGTATAGGACAGCCTATATTTTCTAGAGGCTTGAAACATGATCTGTTTAGTTTCTTACAACAACTATTCCAAGACCATTAGTTTGAAATTTAGAGAGAATTGCAGATGTTTTAAAATTAATTTAGAATAAAATTTAAGAAAATTGTTAATTGCACGAAAAGTTTAATACCTAGGAATAGGACACCCTTATACCATTCGAAAGAGGACATTTTTTTGAATATGATGAATTATTAAAATACAGGGTGCTCCGTTTAAAATAAGCCTAATACTGCACATTGAATGATCTAATAATGAAACTGAAAATTCTGAAAACACTGTGAAGAGATATTTAGTACTCAATCGTGAAATACATTCTATGAATGTCCAGCTATTTAGATGTAAAAGAAAATTTGCTGGAATTTGTTATATCAATGAATTATTAATTTTTTTTCAAAATGTGCACATTTTCAAAAAAAGTCAGCATAACTCGGAACAATCTGTATTTAGGTATAGGCAGTCACGTAGCTATAACTTTTACATGGGGGGGGCTTCATCTGATTGGTTTAGAGTCAGTATGCTAATAAAACATTAATATACCTTTATTGTATTTTTCATGGGGGGGAGGGGGGTTTCCAACCCCCAAAACCCCCCCTTATATACGCCCCTGGGTATAGGGAACCATTATGAAGGAGTATTATAATATTTTAGGGGCATTCAGAAAATGCAATAAAATATAGGGTGTTCCATAAGAAAAAATATAACTTTGATATGCCACACTTTATTGGAACACCCTGTATATTTCAAAAGATTTTCCGAAAAATTTATATTTTTTCGATATTTGTCCGGTCCCGGACTTTTGCCGAACTCTGTATATTAGAATACTAGAAACAAAGTGTTATTGTAGAAGAATATTTTCTTATAACTGTTGGTTCCGTTTTCAGCCGAATCTCAAGAATATGGTGCTTCAGAACTCATGTTAAGGGATACATTACATGATCTAAACGAAATGCGAAATTGTTTCGATTGTTATAAGCATAGTAATGAAAAGAGTAGTGCGAAATGGTTTTGTTTTCCTTGTAGAATCCCCCATGAATTAGTTTGGGCAAAGCAAAAGGGATATCCGTATTGGCCAGCGAAAGTAAGTGAATTTTTTTGGTGAAAAATCACTTGAATCATCTCACCTGATATTTTTTAGGTTATGAGGATTACTGATAGTAACTACGATGTAAGGTTTTTCGGTGGCAAATATGAAAGAGCAGTACTGCAAAAATCTCTAATTAAACCTATAGATATACCTAAAGAAAATTTAATGGTAAGGGTCATTTGAACTACTTTGTTTCCTTAATTTAATATTTTCTCTGTTATTTAGATTAAACCTTCGAGCGCTTTTAATAAAGCTTTTGAAGAAATGAGATACCATCAGAAGCTGTTAAACGATCCAGTGGAATTGGAAAAATTATTAGCCGAGTCTAAACAAAAACGCAAATCTTCGCTCAAACCGAAATCTATGTTACCCAAAACGCCGATTCCTAAAAAACCAACTAAAGCCCCAAAAACACCAGCTAGTAATAAACAGGTAAATATATTTACACTTACAACGTTTTCATGTAGATTCCTCTCGTAAAATTGCACAAAATGATATAATGATTAAGAGGTCCAGCACATTTACTTTTCGAAATACAACGTGTTGAATTTTTAAAAAATTGAATGTTTCAATTCGATAACTTTAAAATGGATGGATAAATTGATTTGACATTTAGCAGGTTGTTTTTAAATGTGAAAGGGCATATTTTGATAAAAAAATATTTTTCAATTTTTGATCCAGTGGTGTAGATTTGGATGAATATGTTACCTTTCCCCTCCCATGTTTTACGCCACTGACATTTGAAGCAATTTTCATCCAATTTTGTATTCCTCAATGCTTTTCACGTGAAAAACGACTAACCTTTACATATCAAAAAATTTGTAGTTTTTAAGATATTTAATGATTTTATGAAGTCTGCAAGATTACTTTAATAATTAATTGAAAAAAAAATGTTCTTGAATTTTTTTCAATAACTACCAAGTACTTATGGTTGGAATATGTAAGAAGAACTAATTTATGAAACACCAATGCATCTAAAACATTCGGAGTAGATTGTTGAAAATATTTGTCCAAACTTGTGATTTTATTTAAAAAAAAATAGAAAGAATCCATGCAGCTACAGCAATTATTTCCGGCAATTGCCAGTCTTTCCAAGGTATGCGATTTTCGATGAGAAAACGTTGCAAATTATGTATAAATGTAAATGGACAAAATTTTGAACATCTCTTGTAATTTGTTGGCTGCTTAATTCTTTTATTAATAAAATCACAAGTTTGGAAAAATATTTTCAACAATCTTCTCCGAATGTTTTAGATGCATTGCTGTTTCATAAATTAGTTCCTGTTACATATTCCAACCATAGGTACTTGGTAGTTATTGAAAAAAATACAAGAAATTTTTTTTTAAATTAATTATTGAAAAGTGATCTAACAGACTTCATGAAATCATTAAATATCTTGAAAACTACAAATCTTTTGATATGTAAAGGTTGTTCGTTTTTCACGTGAAAACCATCGAGGAATACAAAATTGAATAAAAATAAAAATGGGAGGGAAGAGGTAGCATATTCTTCCAAATCTACACCACCTGATCAAAAATTTAAAAATATGTTTCCATCAAAATATGCCCTTCTACATTTAAAAACAACCTGCCAAATGTCAAATCAATTTATTCATGCATTTTAAAGTTATCGAATTAAAACATTTAATTTTCCAAAACTTCAACACCCTGTATTTCGAAAAGTAAATGTGCTAGACCCCTTACTCCTTATATCATTCTGTCTAATTTTACGGGAGGAATCTACATGAAAACGTAAGTGTCATATGAAAACACCCTGTATTTTGTTGTCATTTTAAAAACTACTTTGAGGGAATTGAGAAATATTAACTGTAGTGCAAATTTTTTAGGAAAAGAAATCTACACCTACCACTTCAAAAAAATCTTTGGATGCTTCTTCGCAAGACTCCGGATTTGTTTGCAGCCCTGGATCACATAAACGAAAACGAATTGAAAAAGAGAACGATTGTATTTGTAAGTTATTTAATTATATCAAGACTATCTAAAATGAATCCTTCAGTCGCCATTTCTAAAGAGTCGTAACGTCATAACATCGCATACTGTCAGTTGTCAGTCCTCATTTTATGACATATTAAACTGTTTTTATGACGAGATTCTAAAAGATACTGGCGGCTTCTTAAACTGCGCACGTTTTAAACTTTTGATGAGAATGTTTTTCATTCCATTCACTCTTCCCCTTCTTGAAAAAATTCTCGCCATTTTAATTGGCTCCCTTTCAATACACTTTTTTATACGCTGACTTCTTATTTCTACAATTCAATTTATTGAACAAAAAGATCAACAATTATACTTTGGCAAGTTCATCTGAAGCCGTGAAAGGAATGCAGTCGAAATCATTCAATATTGCCACGTTTAACTATGAAAAAGCTAAAGTGCTAAGTATGTAGTGATAATAATTAGAAAAGGGACTTTAGGGACTATTAACAATATTAACAATATAATTAAATGTCAATTCTTTAATGTGCTTGTTTCCTTGGATTTTTTCTATTAACAATATTAAAAGATGAACACTTTTCCAAATTTGCCATGGGCTTCTTCAAGCTCTGGCAGCGTTTTGCGAAAACCATAATGACCACACCATCTGAACTACATAATTGGTGATTTTTATCGAGGGGCCTGACCAGCTGACTTCTTATTGGCAGGCGCCCGCGTGTGATCTTCTCTCTCACTTCATCAATTGATTGATATTGATTTATACAGTGGCGTTGGTATTGTCAGTGACCTTTGTATTTTCAGTTTTACTTGGTAAAATAGGAACCGTACACCATTTGCACGTTTATGTCATGTTTCCTCGCCTCTTAACGATGCCCCGTAGTTTTAGATAAACTTGCCAAACTATAACTATACTACAGAAAAACAGTATCAAACAACAATTTGTAACTGTAAGAGATTACTCTACTTGTGAACTGTGAACAAACCCCCATAGATATGTAATTTTCTATTGCTTTAGATGGAGATGGTGCAGAAAATGGGAAGCGAAAGGTATCTTCAGATACAGAAGCAAATTCCACATATACCGGAAGCAATGTGATAGATATTTCTGATGGAGAAGAAGAAGAAGACTGTGCTGAATATTCCTATAGACAAAATAATTCTACAGAGATTTTCAAGTAAGATATTATTGTATATACTCGAAAAGTTATTAACACATTCACCGCCAGGGGTACGTAGTGACGATTGGCCGTGTGCCAACTACTTACAATCGCTGTGTGCCGATCAACGCCTCTCGGGCGGTCTACGTTTTATTTTTGTTCATTTATTAGGTTATGACATTATTTTTGTTGTAAATACATTAAAAAAGTAAAAAATAAACATGGTTCAGTAATAATCAATGTTATAAAAAATAAATATACATAAAAACTTCACATATTGTAATAAAAATCCTCTAAGCTAGTCACCGAAACCAAGCCCGACAAGCTCTGCACAAAACAGACTTCTCACACGGCTTACCAGTCCACACTGACCGGATAAATCTCTCTGCCGTTCTCTTAGAAGTATACAAGAACGCCTCTCCGGCGGTCTCGGCGTTTTTATCGAGATCGACCGAACGCCCCTAGGGCGGTGTTGGCAGTGAATGTGTTAAAAGTGTCTATAAAAGAGTGGTAGAAATACAAACTATTAATAACTTACACTCTTGATTAAATGCCCGACTAATAAACTAAGTTCTGAATTTTTTATTTCGGTCCTAACATAATTATTATTATTTATATTCCAGTGTAGACGAATCTTTCGAACAGGTGACAAGTTCGACGGAAAATTTCGGGAAAGTGTTATCGCCTCGCAGTGAATCCGGAATGCAACAGCTCGATCAACCGTATAGCGATTCGGTGGAGAAGGTAATTAATAATTTGACAGTTGTAAATGTTCAAAGTTTTGATTTATCTTTCTAGATGCGTAGGAAATTGGAATGTCTTCCGGATAAGAAGGAAATTATTAAATGTGCCATGGATTGCATGCAAATAGAAATAGATAAAATTACAAATGACCATAACGAACATTTGAAAAGATTGTTTGAGTCGCACAATCAACAAATATCTGAAACTAAAAAGAAGCAGTGGGTGAGTTTTTTTATTATTAAAATTTATTTGTTGGAAACACATTTACGATGGGCGTACGCTGAAATTTTTAAAATGGGATTCATTTATT
>CAJUYG010000016.1:384600-405186 GCA_910591675.1 Galerucella calmariensis | reverse complement strand
TTTTTTTTCAGTGTTTCAACTGCGAACAAGACGCCATCTATCACTGTTGTTGGAATACGGCGTATTGTTCCCAGACATGTCAACAGCAACATTGGCAAGCCGAACATAAAAAAGTGTGTAGGCGTAAGCGATAAAAAAAAATTTAAGTTTCACAAAATACAAATATTGGTGGAATTGTTTCAGTTTTACGTGATACTAGAGAAGGTATATTCTTTTGATTTTATTCGTTCTTCACGTAATAATTGATAGTATTACCGTATAAAAACTTTTTTTCAATTCACTAAAAGTCCCGGATTTTTGTAATGGGTAATATTAATATGCACACAATTCGGTGCAAAATGTACCTCTATTTAATACAAAATTGTTGTTTAATGGTAAAATATTATCAACGTCAACCATTAGTCAACTGTCAAAGTGTGGTTATTGAGCTTCTACAATCATGCGCAGTTTAGACGATTTTTCTGTGCTTACAGACACAACACTCTTGACCTTGACCACAAAAATATTTCGAACTTGAAGCGTAAAGGTTCTATTATGTACAAAGGTAATCTAAAAATTTGTTTTAGTTAAATATTTGACAGTAGCTAATTGACTGGTGTCATGTTTAAGATGCAAGGTACAATCGAAGTAAAATTCGTCTAAAGAGTGCAACCCCCTATCAAATATTTTATCAAACTTGACTTATCAAAAGTCTAAATATGAACTTGATCAAATTTTCTTTATTTCTATTTGATTGTGGGAACTTTATACTCGGGAGAAATTAGCATTTGCGCACGTGTTACACACTGTATTTTACCTACGATCACCATCCAAAAATCAAACAAAAGACTGTGTGGCACACGGTAATTTTTTATGAGCACATTTTCTGACAAGGCATAGCTTATGGCAGTGAACAATTTCTGCATTTCATTTAAATAAATTACCTAAGATTATATTTAAAGATTAATTAAAAATTAGCAAGAAATTTAAGTTTCAAGAATTATATTTTAATTTTAACTTCACTAACATGGGATTTTTCACTTAAATTTATAATTAATTGTAAAATGGGGCAGCTCTAGATCTTTGGATCCTTAATGTGACAAGTTTTCGGTTATTGTTAATAAGTCATTATTTGTAGCAGAGGTTGAGGGAACAGGAACAGAATCAAATTTAATGTTCCACCCTACCAGTTTTACTATTTTTCGAGAATGACAATTTGCTGTAGGTTTTTATTTTGTGTATGCCTAATGTCACTTTGGCTATGTTTTATGTCACTTTGGCGATGCCTAATGTCACTTTGGCTAAACCGTATGTCACTTTGGCTAAACCTTATTACTTTGGCTATGCCTTATGTCACTCTGACTATACCTTATGTCACTCTGGCTATGCCTTATGTCACTTTGGCTAAACCTTGTTACTTTGGCTATGCCTTATGTCACTCTGGCTATACCTTAATGTCTAATGCCTAATGTCACTTTGGCTGAACCTTATGTCACTTTGGCTACGCCCTATGTCACTTTGGCTATGCCTTATTTCACTTTGGCTATGTCTAATGTAACTTTGGCTATGCCTTATGTTACTTTGACTATGCCTTATGTCACTTTGGCTATGCCTTATGTCACTTTTTCCACAGTTGCTATGAGAAATTGTTAATTTTGTGTATTATAACCAATGTGCAAAATAGTGTTTTGGATGGTGGTCGTATTATTTATCTATGGGGGAGATCCTTTGTCGAAGGTCAAATATAACTGACATTTTCTTCTTTTTACAATTTTATTTTGGACTTCGTATTAAGTATTCTATAAATAAATAAATTATAATCTTCACTGATACAAATGAAAAGATGTTTGAATTGGCTAGAAATACACGAAAATTTTCACTTGTTTCTTTGTACATACAAATCTTTTAAATGTTACTTGGGTTACTATATAACATAATGGACGCTTTTGTTCATTTTTAAAGTAAATTATACTTTCTGCATTACTTTCCTTTAGTTTTTTCGGCGAATATTTGTTATTAGAATTACATAATAACTGTATGTATTTTGTGTTTTTTATTTAATTCCTTTTTCCTAATAAATCCTTGGAAAGGGAAGAAGGCGAATTCCGAATAACAAGTTATAAAATTTCGAACAGCAGAGTTTATATTGTCACATGAAATTGATTTATTGTTTCATGTTCTATCACTAGTTACAAGTTACCCTAGTATAAATGTGCATGCGAAAAAAGTTACAACCCCTTCGAAGTTACCAAATGAAAATTGATTTTTTCAAATATTTCAACAGTTGTTATAATGAAAGTTGACTAGTGGCTTTCTTATGATTAGAGCATCTTGAAAAAAATTAAGGAATTATTGCACCCGGTTGAAAATTTATGGGAGTTGAGATCCCCTAAACCCAAAATTTTTGTGTACGTTACAATTTAATGCTTATTGTGGCACCATTATTTAAACGCATTATTTTTGAAACTTTTTTGCCCCCTAGTACTTTTTACAAGTATCAGTTTTTATCGGTCTATTTTTCATTATGCTTCAAAAATTTCGAGTAACAAAAATTAAAGTCAATAAATTTTTAAGTTTTTCGAGGGTCCCAAATTTCTGATTGAATCTTATTTATTTACAAATGAGTAGTTTTTATTAGATGTTCGAAATGGCCCCCATTTTCTTGAATACACAGTCGGCACCGTTTTACTAACGAGGTTGTAACTTTTTTCGCATGCACATTTGTACTAGGGTAACTTGGGTTGAATCGAGTTATTTTTAGCCCCAGAATATGTGGTATGATTTACGACCTGCCTTTTTGTTACACCCTGTACATTATGAAAATTGTAACGTTATATCTGAATAAACTTGAAAAAAATTCAACAGTTTCAGAGAAAATTGAAAATATATGTGTATATTTTCATTGCTTTTATGTTCTCCTAGTACTCCGGCCACCGTGATCTTGCATAGGTCCCCAAGTGTATTTACTGCACCCATACTTACTAGTTTAAAATTGACCCCTATGGAATCGAGTAGTGCTGCTTCGAATTGGAAGGAATGGATTACAAAACATATTTTCAATTATAATGTTTCTATTTAATCAGATTATTTGAAAGCTTGTAAAAATTGATGCAGAGAATGATAACTATTGTGAGAAACTTAAATTCAAATTAAACAAACTAAGAGTTTTTAATATTTATTCACGACTAAGCTTGTACATGTGATATATTTGTATAAAATGGCTCGATATACTTGAAAAATACAAAAACATTAAGCATCACAACAGTGGAAAGTACAATGGTTATTAAAATTGGTTACTTGTTCATTCAGGTATATAAATGATTAGAAAAATATTTATTCATCGTCTGGCACTTCAACAAAGTTGAAATCTAAAAAAGCTTTGGTTATGTGATTGTGTTGTTCTAAAAATCTTAGTTCTTCTGTTGTTAGTTGTTCGTGTAATTGGCGTAGTGCAGTCAAAATTTCAGCCTGAAAAAATGTATTGGTAATTTCTATTTTTTGTGTTTTCTGTTAATCCATACTTCACTTTTCTAATGTTTTAAACTGTGCAAAATTTGTTATTGTAGATAGCAAACAAAGAAAGTTATTAATAAATCTGATTCATAGATAGAATGTCATAAAACTATTTAATGTACCTAACATTATGTAGTTGATAACAGACTTGATAATGTTTAAATATTTTATTGCAGGTAAGAATATGTTTTCTCATATTTTTGCATAATATAAATTTTAATAAAAGTAAACTCGCTTATCTTAAATCTTTAAATCAATAAATAACAACCCACCTTCTGTCTATCTCTACCTTCCAAACTGAGCTTATTAAGTTTGACTTCTTCATCTATGACAGATAATCTTTCCCTTAACTGCTTTGGTTCTTTTTTGCCAAAAAGTCTGATAACTTCAGGAGTTTTGAATGCTTTGGATATGGCAGCTTGTGTAGCCTAAAAAACAATTTTTATAAACTAGCTCTTCCTTTTTTTTCATACTCACTAGTTGCATTGCACTTAGTGCGCTAACAAGCGAAATGTCTCCTTTTACCAATTTTTTTAAACTATCATTTAGTTCGTTGAGTTGTTCCATAGTTTCATTTTTCGTTTCTTCATATTCTTCTTTATCTAAATCATTTCTGCAACAAATTGATAAAATATTAAAAAAGAAAGTTGGTATAAATATGGAATAAGTGAAGTAAGAACAAATAAGAAACATATGCTTTTATATTTTGAATATATTTTAAACGATCGATAAAAATGAACTTGCTTGCAATCTTCTAAATCTTGCAGCTGTTCTACTAATCTGTCCAGTTGATTTTCTAAATTTTGTTTCAGTTTGTCAGTTTCAGCTTTTCCGTGAGAAGTCATAATAATTAAAAGAAATAAGTCTAAATTCTTGACATTTTTTTAATTTTTAGGTTAGTAGACCGGGGTTTGTTTATTTTGACATACTAGACAGTTCACGTCTTTGCGAAATAATCAACGAATCATGTTTTTTATAGGCCAGTTCACAAACAATAACATTTCTGTTAAAAAAAACTGGAAACTTTAGTGCAATGAAAATACTGTTTAAAATTATTTTTCGAGTCGACATTTACTTTTCAAATTATTAAAATGCTATAAATTTTCTTAATTTTGAATGATAAAACTCGAGCAGAAGCTTTAAATGTTGAAAACGATTAACTTAAAGAATAAAGGTAGCGAGGTAGTTAAACCTTTATCCCACAGAAAAATTTTGCTTACATCATGTAATTCATGTAGACAATTCACGTATAAATGAACTGACTCAATATTTGTTAGCTACGCAGTGGTCTGATTTTACTTTGGAAGGAAAATATTATTCAAACTAAATATTTGTTATACCTAGTAGAAAAGGTTTGACTGTAGAAGAAAAGATTAACTTCTTGTATAAAACTAAAAATCCCTTCAACTATTTCTATTTGTAAGTAAAATGTGACAAATTTATTATTATTTCCAATGACCTGCCTATTCAGCTTTATTTGTACTAGAAAGAGATCGCAAGGTGAAAGTATGTCTTTGATTAAGTGAAATAGAATTTTGATTGGTTACCTTAGTTCAACAAAATTCCGTTAGATGTGCTTATGCGAAAACGTGAAAGCCGCGTGTCAATTTCGATAAAGTGAAAAACTTCTTACTTTAATTTGTATTATTTAGAGTGACATTTTATATGTGTAATTGAAAAATAAACATTCAGTGCTCCCGCTTCTTCCCCTTAAGGAAATTTAAGGTGAAATGAACAAGAACATCCTGTGAAAATATGTTTTTAGTTTAATACTCCGCCATTTTGGAATATTCTTAACCTTCTTCCATAGTTCAAACTGTTTAAATAGTGTTAATTTTTCTAAAATTCCGTGTTATTCGGTGCGTAAGTAAGTACGCTGATAGTGAAAATGCCAACAAATAGAATATGTACTTTTATAGAGTTCCAGTAATGTGTCAATGTTGAACATATGCAGATTATACCTAGAATCAGTCTGCCACGGCTGCTGTAAGGGACTTTGCGCCCTCCAAGGCTGAAATGAGCAGTAATCAGAAGCAGACGGCGGCAGGCGGGCCGCAAACACAAAGATTTACTTCATCTCCGTATCCTTTTTAAATAACCTAATACTAGTTACACCCATCTGTCACACCAAAATCAAAATGTCAAATAGGTTTCCTGTATAACATTGATAATTGCCGACCTTAACATCAAATAGTATATTAAATTATCTTCAAATTAATTTTTTTATGTGAGAAAATATAGTATAATTTAATAAATTAGTAGTAATTTGATCGAAAGCAGTATGCAGCTATATAAAATATTTATATAACCCACAAAATTGATATTTGAATAAATATTTTTATATTATTTGAAAAAAATATGTTTTCAACATATTATTAATACATTTCATGATTTTGGTGCGTCAAGTGGTGGCTTGTAGCTTTCATTACTCAATAGGTGTACTGCTCAGAATCAGGTAGGTCTTACTACATTCACTTGCTTATACAGTGGTGTTAAGTTTAATAATCCATATGGCATGGCAGGATAAGTATCCTCGCTGTTTTAAAATTCTGCAAGAAAATTAAAATTCTCTACTCATTTGTGAATATTTTACAAAATTCCGTTAGGGAAATTCTTATATTTTAAAATTGTAGTGACGTGTTTTTTACTGGAATTTATTACATCATATCTGTGTGGAAAAATGTTTAATAACAATAATTACTGTAAGTGGATAAATATAACGCATCGTATAAAGTTACATAAGCGTCGCTATCAGTATTGTACAAGAAGACATCATTTTTATGCCACGTTGTGTATATTAAAGTTTAGTTGAAAATTGACCTATTAATACCAATTAATACACATCTTTTCAAAAATTTTGAACATTTCAATAAAAATCGGTGATTTTATATTTTTAATAAATGTTCATTTTACTTTTTAATTGCAATTCAAACCCAGTAATATGCTCATGCACATGTTGCTCCCGTTGTAGATTCTATTGAGAAATTTAAGTTCCCATACAGCGTTGCCACGTCAAACTTGTTTTTGTATAGAATACATTGAAATTTCTTGTAATATGATTTTAAAATTATTTATTGTGTAATCATATACAGAAAAGCGTGACTGCAATGTTTTTATTATATATTATTTAATAGAGACAGGATAACAGAAACTTCCATGCTATAACAACTTCCATGGAAATAATACCACCGCCACCACATTCTTCTCATTTTGAAATTTGTTATCTAATATCAACAAATGAATTTTATAGCTGTTGATTTCTTGTTTTTGAAAAGTATCCATTTTTTCTGCAGATTAAAAAAATATATATCGAAAGCGTTAGTCAGTTTCTAGAATTCTTGGAATATTTTCAACACTCGGCAACATCGAAAGGTAGTTGTTAGGTTAGAAAATGATGGCGCATGTCCTATCTGTTCCTAGTGGCGGATTTACTAACTACTCTACTGTCACAGTTGATATAATGGCGTGTGTCGCCAAAAGCCTATTTTGACTTGCATCAGTTAATGGTTGATTTTTTAAATTATATCGGTAATATACACAAGTTGAAAAGGTTTTGTTCATTGTAATTTAAATATTACGAGTTAGTTACAAGCCACGGTAGTCCTATGGCCATGTGATAGTTCTTAACTAGGAAAATTAGTTGTAAAACGCCCTTATTGATTTTTGATGTTGGGTGCAGCGCGACGTGCTTGGCATGTTCGAGTTTTGCTATTTTCTATTTAACACGATAAAACTCTTTTTATAATCACCGTAATTGTGTTCATTGTGATTGAGCAGAAGACAAAGCTTTATTATCGCGAGTGACATTGAGTTTCGTGGTTAATTTTTAGTGTATTGTATCCATCACTAGTGGTTGCAAAAACCAGTGATGATTCACATCATGTCAGGGCGAAATTCTATAGGAACTTTCCCAAAAATACATTCAGGATCGTTTAATTTTCTCGTTTTAAATAAATCAAGACAATCGGCTATGTTTTCGTTGAGGAATTAATACGTTTCATTGACTGACTGCATACTCTAAATTCCTTGTTTAATTATCCACCGAAAATGGTTTCGAGGTACATGACTAACGGCACCGTCAACGTTAAACAGGATGGCATGTGTCCTCTACCGCTGCATCATTATAGAATGATGCAACAAAGTAAGTCCTTTTTACTAAAATTAGTTGAAAACATATAGATTTAGTCAGTGGTCATTTAGGCACACGTGTGTAGCAGTTTAAGGACGACCATGCTGTTAGGCCAATCATAGAAGTTATGAATTGGGCCATTTTTTTGTAGCATGGCCATCATGTTTGAGTTTCTGATAATTTTACAAGATTGTAGAGACCATTAAGCTGAATAACTACCTTATTATGACTTGAGTTGCCTAAAAATATATCTACCAACAACAAACCCAATTCTTGATCCATGTTTTTTTAGTTTTATTGATTTTTCTCTATGTACTGATCCCTAAAATTTGTATTCAATCTTTATCTCTATATTTCTTTCTATCTGGAAATTGGAATTCTCCTTAATTTTTCATAATTGGATTTTTTAGATAAGTTTAGTAGTGACCACTTATTGTTTTTTAGTTTCAGTGATTGTTAAAATATCTGATATTGCATTAATCTAATTATTTCTTTTCGGATATAGTTATCGGGTTTTCAATTTTCATCTATATGTCTGTTTTTGGTATGATCATATCAACTCTGCCTTTCCAATTTTTTATTTCCTGTAAATCCATATATTGCGAACACATTTATTTAAGTAAATTATATATTTTGCATTTGTTATAATTTAATTTTTATCATTAACATATTTAGGAAACAATTAAATTTTCTTTTTAAACTGCTCACACTATTTAAGCATTTTGTGCCTAAACTATACCAAAAGTAGAAAGGTATTTGATTGAGAATAAGATATTTAAGAGTGGTTCCCACTCCAATGAGAACTGTGCATGTACTATACTAAGAACAACAGATACAAAAAAGTTTCTAGTTTCTATCTGAATTGCAATATCCTTTTTTTTGGCACATTGGTTTAGCAGATAGTATTGAATAGGTATCTCATTCAGTAATTTCTAGTGCAAGAGACTAAATATTTGAATTTCATTGCATCTGTACTATTTTGAATCTAAGTAACTTAAAATACAGAAATCATCCAATTCAGAATGTTACTGAAGTAAATAATACAGCTTCTCACTAAATGCATTGATTTTTGGAACGTTACAACATCTAGGTATTCTTTTTCACTGTCGCTGTGTGTGTTTTTCAATATTTTATGCTGTTTCTGAACCTTATTGTTGGAATCATTTTCTAAGAGCTTCTCCAGTGACCAGTTTTTACCAATAATTCTAATCTTGAACCTATTATTGTATTACTACCCTAACAGTGCTTGGAAAATTTTTTGGTTATTTCGCTTTTGACCAAGTTCCAAGGATAGTCTTCAAATTTCAAGTTTGTGTGACCTTCTGAACTTGGTTATTAAATAAATTTGAAATTTATCAATAATAAAATACAAATGTTTATTTGTATTTCATGGCAACTAAGTATATAACAAATAATAATCTAGTAGGAACTTTTTTAGCTATTCGTATTTATAAAAATGAATACATTTAGAAAGGTAATTCAGTTTTTTTGTAAAGCCTCTCTAATAACTAAGTTTGAATATTCAAAAGTCAAGGTGATTGTGCAATAACTTTATATTTCATTGCATAATATACTTGATGTTCATTATATACTTCAGTGACATTAAGGAACTGCTTTAAATCATTTATCAGATAGTTTTCACACAGTAATTTATATGAGTTAGGATCAATTATATATTATTCATATATTTTATTGTACTTTGTGTACTATGCTTTATTGGATAGATCACATTTAAGATACTAGTCTTTACTAATAGCTTGACATGCAGGCATATTGTATTTTTTTTATAATGAGTGTTATTTCGTATACAGAGTGTGACAAATCTCTAAAACACTGCATATTACAACAATGTGTAGACAGAGATAATATGTTGCAGCATATTAAAATAGAACATTTCATCTATCGAAAGACATTAGAGTTTGTTGAAGTCGATTGTACAATATAAAAATTTTTTTAAATCAAATAAAAAAATATGTATATTGATCAAACAAGATCTAAATTCACCCTAAAGAGTAATCCTATAAAGTTTAATCACATCAATCAAAAAAAGGAATGTCTAATATCCTGACTAGCTGAATATCGTTCAGTGACCGGGCTAGGGAGCGTGTGCTCATAAAAAAATCAATAGTTGACGTCGACGTACAGCGTCATCATCGTCGGGATGAATTTCACCCTCCCTTGGACCGCCGGAGTGTGTGTGCAGAATGCACCTCTCGTGAACGTCAAAAGGATAGCGGTGTGGAAACTGCACGCGATAAAAAAACAGTTCCTATAGCGACAAAAAATACCCAAGTTTAAATATTTGTGTTCTCGGTTAAAAGAATCGTTGTAGAAAGCAACATTTTATTTAGATAAGCTTAATATTAGATCGGTTAAATATATATTATAAGTTATTAAACGAAATTGAAAATAATTGTATACAAAAATGTAACGTTTCGTTCCTTGAAAAAAATACCGTTCCAATATCAATTTTCTCTATTTTTTATTGCTACAAGAAATCGAGGTCGTAGATCGGACTCTCCCGACGATCGCTTCCAGAGGACCTTGACCACTCGAGAAACCACCTACTCGCGCCTCCCACTAAAATTTTTTGGGCGCTTTTGTCTACATCGCATCATTGGAGATGTCGGATGGTTTCCGTTGTTGTCACCTCTTTAATAAATTTTTGAAAATGCTCTCTTTCAAGATATAACTGTCAAAATGACATGGCACTCGGTATTTATTAAAATCTCATTTTTTTGTCGAGTCTGATAAATAATTTCGATAGTATATATTTTAAAATGATGAATATTGAACTTAATCAGATAAGGATTTTTACGGTTATCTCCTATCTCTAAAAACAACTGGGTAAAAACAATAGAGATTGTACATATGGGCTAAGACCGGCACTGCATAGATTGCTTTCCGCGAATGTCTACGTCAAGTCAACGGTTAAAACCCAAGTCTGAGTAGGTCTCGCTCTCGCTGTGAAATTTTAAATGCAAAATATACACGACAAAATGTTGATAGCCATGCATCTTGAAAATTCCCGGATTAGAAAAACTGGGCTAGATCGGCGGCCTTGCTGCCGGCATAAAATTCAGCGAAAATAAATCGACTACTCAAAACTGACTTGTTGGTTCGTTGCTGACTGGCTTTTATCGATAATAAAAATCATAATAAGCGCATTATACAGGGTGTTTCATACATACATAAGTTGATCTATTATGGATATTATCAAACTATTAAAATGCGACATTTCGTTTAGAAGCTCCCAACGGTATAAAAATGCTAAAAATAGGAAAAATGCAAAGGGCAGAGTTTTCAGTTTGTAGCACTTCAAAATAATGTTGGCTTAGATGGTTTGGAAATTTCTGTTGGTAGCTAAGAGCACTTGAGTCAATAAACCTGTATATTTCACTCTTATGATTATTTGCAGACTATGCAATTGTTGTTTTTGTGTTTTCATACGCGACCATATAATCTTCACTTGATAACTTGTTATCAAGGTTGAAGAAGAAACGAAAGAATGTGAACCTGCTTCGGACACACCCCGTATATACTTGAATTTACTTTCACTGGCATTCAATCAACCAGTTCGATGTACAGGGCTATTCAGCATAAGTTGGCCAATTTAAATTTTTGATATACCTAGATATTAAAACTTGTAGGATTGACGTCTTAATCAAGAAAAATACAGGGGTACACAAATATAATTTGTTTTAATTATTTTTTATTATGTTATTTTAAGTAGATTAATATTCGCATATTTTCTGAAATAATTTGAAAACTTCATTTTTTGTGCAATATTTTTTACTAATTTCAACTTTGCGGCCAAAAGGAACCTCCTTTTCCTTTAGATTTCAATTTTTTGACCATATTTATATAAAATAATAATTCTTAATTAAAAAAAAATCTGTTTACTATAAATTTTGGATAGAAAATATTTTTTATTTATTACATATTACAATATTTTTCAAAAGATAAGATTATAAACAACAGTTTTTCCTATTTCATAAACAAAATCAATCCCATTACAATATTTGAATCGCTAATACCTATACCATGTGTAATGTTTATGTTACCAATAATTACTTATTTGTTGCTAGAGACCAGCAAAAATATGTTAGTCATCCTTATTGTAAATATTTATTTGTAGAAACTCGTATTTAACCAAATAAGCACTTGAAACATTTGTGTTTTATAATACAGCGTGTCACAAAAAAAATGATAACGTCAAGTTCTTAGTTCTCACTTTTGAAAAGATCGAAAGTGGACGTGGAGTTGTCCATTACAAGTTTCGAACAGTTTGACTTTGCATCGATGTGGGTGGTTTTCTTATAGTTTACAGAATTTCAGCTGGGTCATGAAAAATATCAATTGACCTCTTGTTCGTGATACTTGAGAGGGACAAGAATTGCTTTATGTGTGTAACTCACAATTAGATCGGTCCCCTCCACCAAAAAACAACGGTTAAAAGTAAAAAGGGCAATGAACACACGTCCACCTGTTTTGGTTAGAGGGGACTGTTCTAATTGTGAGTTTTACAATTAGAATAATGCTTGTCTTTCACTTTCAAATAGTGTGGTTCATATTAACTTTTAAGTATATTTATTGTCTTGAATTTTATTTAATTTTTCTTATTAATAAATATTTGTTTATTCATCTTATTTATACCTGTTTGTGACAATGGTCATTTATTGAAGATTATAAAATAAAACGAATTCTAATCGTAAATAAGTAATGAGTTTTGTCAAAATCTGTTTGGTACCCCTAATTACCGAAAATTTTTACCTGCTTTTAATATTTTTCTATGGTGGGGTAATAATATAAATAGAAAAATGCAAATGGATAGTTTAGTGTCTTTAGTTACATCTATCAGAGTTAGCTGTCTATCGAGAGTTGAGTTTTTGTGTTTTTATTGAAAATTTTCCTTAATGGATAAATACAGGTACCAGCCCATACCGCCAGTGACCGGCAGTGAATATGAGTTTTACAGTAGGTATCTTTTTTTTGCTACTTCAAATCAGTATTCATCCAAAATTTGTCAAAATGCAGGTCTGAAATTGTTTGCTTTACATGGGACACCATGTAGATTTTTGTATTATTTTTGATCTTGTTTAGAACGCAATATACTAAGTATTTTGAAAAGGTACCAAAAACACTGTATTGTTTTGAAACAAGTTATATTCAAATATCGTTTAGTAAATTATTTGTTTTATTTAAAATATTTAATAATAAGAAAAGCACCCGGTATATTGAAAAAAATATGGTCGGATGTCTATTGAATCTTTTAATATTTAGCCTATATCATTTTATTCAATGTATAACTAACGTATTCAAGGATTTTTATTAGTTATTTATTTGTTGTAAAAATTTTTTGTTCATGTCAATTTTTATTGTTTGCTTTTTAAATTAGATTACGTGCGTTGATTTATAACGTTATATACCTACTGTTAGATAAATAATAATTCTTTATATTCATCTTTTGAAATTACTTTCCCATCTGCTATCTCAAAAACGCCAGATTTTCCTCCTAATAATCGGATATTCAAAAATAAACTGACTGTTTATTATTGTATTATAGGACCTGAAGTGTATCCTGTGTCAGCTCCGCCAGGAGCTTATGTACAACCGCCGCCCAACCAAGGAGGGAACCAAGGTCCCAATCTCAGAGGACCTTCAGTACCACCTAACCAATCTTCGACACCTCCGAATGCAGACATTAAAGTTTCTACGTTAACACAACAACCTTCGATAAATCCTATGGTAAGTACCTTAAGTCGAAGATAAAAAGTAAAGTAAAGTGACTCCTTGCTTGTAATAATGACTTGACTCGATCACTCTTCCAAAAAAACTGCAACATTTTAAAGTAATAGCTGTCAAAGTATACTTAAGCCGTCAGTTTTTATTAATCAAACGAGAACTAAGTATACATTATGTTTTTTGACACAATTTAATTATTAAAAGTGAAAAAAATCTATTTCGTATCTCTCGCTATTAAGTTTTAGTACCAGATAAGGTTAATCAAACCAACGGTAATTAACGTACAAGGACATTCGATAAACAATTTTTTATTTTCTACCAACACCTAAAAAATTATCGGCAAAAACTACCTGAGACTGTAATTAATTATTAATGTATATACTACATTCCAAGATAATTCGTTTTAACTTTCAACATAGTTGATATAAAAGGAAACCCCCACATCTAAACTTTACCAACTACGGATCTGTTACTGTTTATTGTACGAGGGATCTATAAACTTTTATTATTAAATCCTTGAATCCAGAATACGAATCAACGAAATATCGTGAAATATACTTTAGTTTCGAACATTTATAATTTCTATCTTTAACTTGTCATTTCTAACATAAAATATTTATTGCTGTGTCTACAGTGTTTGCAAGAATTCACAGCTAGGCTAAAATGCTGAATTAATGATAATTATTTTTAACTTGACCAAAATCTTTTAAAATTGGTTGTTACGTGAAAACAACGATGCTAAATCAATAACAAATACATATTAATTGATGACTGTTTAGTGCGCCATCCTACGCATTATAAGATAACAATGAATATATATTAGTTTTCTGCAATTAATTTCACCACCTACATTAATTTCTTGCTTATGTTCATAATTACCACTTGGCTGCAACTATATTTTTTGCCTATACTTTTTAAAAAGCAGCATCTACTATTTGGGCTAAGTGCTCCGATAGACATTAAATTACACTTTTAAGTTGAACAGGATTGGAATATAAACACTATTTAACCAACCTTTTTGGTTTGTAATTAAAAGGGAAAATATCAGTTGTGTATTAGCGCCTCATCAGTACAAGGTAGATATCATCTGCATAAACATGTACTGGAGACAATGCTGAAATCACATCAATACATTATCCTCAGTAAAGGAAATTTCAATTCATATTCATATTAATTTTTTCAAGTACTACTTAATGCTAAAGTGTATGTATGTAGGTATTTTGGGGTGACATTCACTGAGACCTGAATGATCTTTAGTGCCCCCTTACTTCTAGTCTTCTACTTAGTTTCTGAGGAGAGTCCCAGCAACTAGTAGTTCCTTTAGTCCTATTTCCCGGAGGAATTTTAGGATGTCTGCAGGCTTCAACTTAGGTAAATGTTCCTTTTCTATCCAGTAATCTCCCAGGTGCTGTGCTCTAGGATTCTGAAGTGCTGTGCAGTTGGAAAGTATGTGGATGGGGGATTCTTCTTTCATGCCACAAAATCTGCATTCTTCTTCCTCCACTATTTTGAGCTTTTTCAGGTGCCCATTCAGACGACAATGTCCCGTTAGGATCCCTGTTAAAACTCTTAGCGCAGTTTTACTTTGACTTATGCATTCATTTGATCTCAACAGGTTGTAGTCACCCAGAAGAGTATTTGATTGTATAAGCCCTACTAGATCTTTCCAATGGTCAGATCTTCTTTTTTTCTCGGCTTTACCTATTTCTTCCAATATTACATTGGGGCTGATTCCGCAAAAGGGTTCAGGCTCCCAGAAAGGTATTTCAGTCCCCCTCTTTGCTAGTTCATCTGCTATTTTATTTTCTTCTATTCCAGTGTGTCCTGGAATCCATAGTAAGGTGACTATATTGTTCTCGCCTAGTTAAATGAGTTTGTCTAGACATTCCATCACCATTTTGGAACTGATTACACAAGGGCTCAGTGCTTTAATGGTTGCTTGACCAATGCTAAAATGTAAAACAATATAGTATAATTTTTTGTGATATTTTTTCCTTGTCAACGCTGTAAATATAACAGATCCATTACAATGTTGTCGTTTATACGTCACTCAACAAGTTGCTTTTAGATTAGATTTGGTATTCAATATATTCTTATCAGTTACTGATTTGGCTTGCGACATTGTGGACTGGTGTCTGGGTTGAACATTTTCGGAATTATGAATTATGTAGTGCTTGATATGCCTTAATTTTTAGTGGATGTACATTACAGTTTTTAGTTTTTTTTTTAACAAGTATGTTTTTATGAGTAAGTAACTTATTGTTAAAATGTACTTAAATTATTTTCATCCACGTGGAAAGTTATATATAAAAAGGAAGATATATTTTTTAATTATTTTGCTTGAAAGTTATTTAATAAAAAGTAAATAATTAATTGTATAGCAGAAATATGTAATGTTTTTTGAAACAGATGTTTTGAACTTGTAGACGTGGTAATTTATCCACTAATAAAGTAATAATAGAAAGTTGCTTACCCTCATTTTCTGGAATATATATCTGATTAACAAAAAAAATATTTTAATTATATATCATATACTTTTAAAAACTCCAACCACTTTAAATTAAAGATTAGGTACAGCAGATAATCACTAGTCTAAATTTTTTGATAACAGCAATCAGAATTTAGAAGTAGAAAATTGTTTTTACAGGCTGGCCATTTTAAAATGGGAAGTCAGAAACAGTAAACACAGATAGTTAAATGTGCTAAAAATTGCTTTCAAAAAGCATTATTTTGTTTGTTTTGAGTAGGCTCACAGCACTTAGGCCACATGTGACCCATTGTACATCCTCCCGAGGAGTTGTCCTCCTAGGTCATCGTCCATCCTGTCCTTCTCAGTAAGGTGGACAGGTCACTAGGAGACATCTCCTTTATATCGGCAGGTGTAGGCCAATAATCACCGAACACACACTCTCTTATTGACGATAACTCCGGACACTCGCATAAGACATGCCTGTTCACACATCCTGCATAGAGGTGTGTCCACTAGCCCCATAGTACAGAGGTGTTTCCTTAGTTGACAGTGGCCAGTCAGAAATCCTACTGTTAAACGTAGGTTTTTCCTGGTCATCGCCAAATATTCCTTCGGCGCCAGTTTCCCAGGGTCGCCTAGGGTGATCCTAGCAAGACTGTATCCTTTGATTACATCCTATCTCTTAAGGGATTGAGCATAGACTATTATAAAACGTCATTAGAATGTTTGTACAATGTTTCGTTTCCGCAGGGCCACTCTCAGCTTTATTTTTTCAAATACCTTTTTTTATTACTAGCTTTTGTTATGTTCTAACAACAAATTTACTATTATTAAAACCAACGTTGTCTCGTTCAAGCTTGAGCATAATAAAGAAAATTGAAAAAAAATGTTTGTCCATATTTTAAATACAACCCATGATATTTTAAAATTGTTTAGTTTATCTAATATCAGTGTGAAATGAAAAAATCAAGGGACAATTGGCCGATCACCCATAGCACCGAAAAGTGTTCTTTTCATCACATAGTGACTATACTAAATTTGAATCATTATCACCAACTTTTAGCTGACATTTTTTAATAATATGAGGTCCAAGTTGCAATATACAGGGTGTATCATAAAATATCTACGAATTATTAACACATCTTTATTTTTTCCAGTTTGTTTCACCAGCCGTTCGACCACCAGGAGGTAACTTTTATGCAAGGACAGCTGGTCCGCCTAGTCAACCACAAAGAATGCCGAGCCATAACAATAGGGTAAGTTTTGTTTTCTTACAGATCCAAATATATTATAAACTGTCGAGATGTCATCATAGAAATGAACTTTATCCCTCTAAAGATAACTCTTTTCTTTAATGCATTTTTTAATTTACAGCCTCAACAGGCCCAATTGTTTACGCCTTCTCAAGCACCACAATATATGCAAGTAGCAACATCACCACTGTACCTAACGTCGACAAATTCCGTTCCTTATGCGTATAGTGGTCAAAGACCAGCCGGAGCTAGTTTCGTTCCAGTTTATCCACATCTCTATCCCTATCCGACGCAAACGCAATCGCCGCCTGTTCAATGTAAGTATTAACCTACATATACCTCATTAAATTATCCCAATCTAGACATAATACGCGTTAACTTTATCTTCTAATAGGAAGCAATGGAAAAGAAGCTTGTATAATTTTACTTAGAGGTGTATTTGTTTCATTTTTGAGTACGCCAGTCCACCTAATATGATTGTTTCAAAATATATGTCATAGCAAAAGTCGACTTCCATTTTTAATCTCTAAGTATAGTCTGTTCACATATTTTCTAGCTGTCGTTCGAAGTCTAGTGCTTCCTCTACATTATTTACTTTGGTTTTAATTTTACACTCCTCACCTGTCATAAATATCATAGCGAAAGCCAGCTAACTTGATGTCCCAGAAATTACCAACTAAGAGAGACAGAGTAATAGTGCCCTGCCTAATCGGCTGCTATTGGTGGTAAAATTTTGACAAACGCCAATTGCATCGAACCATATCAGGTGTTGAGATTTTCAGTAGCGTAGCGTCACACAGTTATTGTTTCTGCTTTGTACGATAAAGTGTAACAGAAAGCGTATCCTCAGAACTTGCAGGGCACTGTTTACTGGCGAATACTGTATGTATTTAGTTTTCAGCTATTCTAAAAATTCTTTCACCAGCGAAGTTTTCATTTAAATGTCAGTTATGTCACTTTAATAATAATAATAAGCTGCAATTTTCCGGTATTTTGCATCCTCAAGCAAAAAAAATGGTACTTAATCTGATCAATTATTTTGAGGATAAATGAAAAAGTGGAAATTCGTCAACCAGTGTGCAGGAAACATCAACCATCATTATTTTCTTCGGGTATATTTGTAATCTCACATTTTGGTAACCTCTGTGTCTTCTGATTTGATACATATAGTTAGTGACCTTTGAACTCGGACGATAAGAGAGCTTTCGACTATAAATATAGTCTGTTCATATATTTTTTAGTTGCCGTTGGGAGTCTAGTGCTTCCTCTACACTATTTACTTTGGTTTTATTTTACACTCCACACCTGTCAGTCTATCTAATATGATCAGTTTCAATAAAATGTCATTGTCATTATAAAATTTCGATCCAATTTGTAAAAGTCAGCTTTTAACAGCTTGGTCAAAGATTATTGAATAAAAATATAAGATGTTTCACTCGTTCGAATTTATCGCGTAAAGCACCGATGCCGCTGGTGACTTGGATGGTACAGTACGTCGCTTCGTTCTTACTTGCATTTAATTTGGTATATTATACGGGACGTCGCCCGTCGAGCGCTGTTATTTTAGAACGGTGTTTATTGGTTGTTCGTGTTTTATATTTATGTTGTATAGATTCTTTAAATTTATTAATTAATTGTTGAAATGAGCAAAAAGTCATATTAATATTTTTCTCTTTAATAGCAAAGCTTAAACACTAAATATTTTGTAAGATTTTCTAATACAAAATTACGGATTTATTTTTATAATAAGGATATTATATAAACAAGAACATTAAGCAAGAAAACACAAAAATTCAATTCTATAGCTAACCAAAGGGGAATTGGTCAGTTCCTTTTGAACGAATTTACTAAAATTTCTTTTCATCATCCATGTAATCCATTTCCTTTCAAATATTATGCCAGTCTCTATACCAGAGTCCGTATATTTGAAAAACAATAGATTTAATTTAACACATAAACCAAACTCCAAACTTGGTATTTTACAACATTTATAAAATTTTTCAATAAAGGTATCCTGCTGCTGCTTCTTCTCTTTTTACTGTTTTAACCTTGTCAATCCAAAAAATACGCGTTATTTAAAGATCAAAGTTTAAGATTTAGTGGCCCTATTATTCTGGTGGCTAATGAGTATATTTAATTGAATTTGTGATAAATATCTGCTAGATTATCAATAAGTATCACAAAATTACTAAGATGCTGGACAAAAACTGTGAATTGATTCATTTTAAAAATTCAAGTTTATTTTTTACTTACCCTTTCAAATTCATATCCCGAACATTTTTCGAAATAATTAACATTTAAAAATAAACCTTTGTGATAAAGAATCCTATTAATTTAAATATATATATCTCTAATTACCCCTGTATAGCTTAAAATAAAATAAGCTTTTCGAACTTATCTGGTATCTACCGGTCTCGATATTGACAACAAAAGCGAGTCGTAAACATAATTTATGAGAGCGGCGTCCGTTTGGGACAGCAACTTGAATCAAACCGCCATGGAGTGAAACATCTTATATTTTTATTCTGTAATCTTTGGCTTGGGTAATGAAATATAAAATTTCATTTACAAGACCCATAAAACGGTCGTCTCCAATGGCATTCGTTATTTAGTGAACAAGGGTAATGAGTTCAACTAGAAAACTGACAAATTTCATGGTATATTTTAGATAATTATTACCCACCGATGATGCAAAGGACACCTTCCATGACTCCAGTGACGGTCTCTAATTCCAACACCACGCAAAATCCCATGCCGAACGTACCTCCTCCGATACAACCTAATCACCATCAATTCAGGCAACCGAAGACCAGAGCCCGCGTAAACGCCATACCTATAATTCATCCCGATACAGGTAAAATATTTTTCTCCAAAAAAAAAAAAACAACCAAGTTTTGTAACATTTTTCAAATTTTTCAGGTGCCGAAGTCGTTCAAGAAATGCTGGAAGACAGTCCGCATCCCCCGTCCGGTAATACATCGGCTAGACAAACGCCTCAACCGGACGGCAATCAAAGTCATAGTAAAGAAGTGCAAGCGACATTCGCTAAACTTGTTATCGAAGCTCTTGAAAACGATACTCGACCAAAGCATCAATCTCCACAACAGCCGCATCATCCGCTTAACGTCCCCGCTCATCCTCAGGAGGACCATCATACAGATCACGCTTCGGATGTACAACAGACGAATCACGTTGTAATGGAACACGATGCCGTCGGTCCACAAAGACACGTCGCAGGTCCCGTTCCTGTACCACACGTACAACAACACCAGATGAAGATGGAACATGTCGTGCAATCCAGTAAATTGCAGGTAAAGGAAATTATTAATTAAATTAAATTTTTTTATGAAAATTTTATCGTCCGACCATGGTAGTTCCTAATTTTTTACTTTCGCCCATTAATTGACCCTATTCAAAAATTCTAGCGTACGACTATGGTTAAAGGAGTTTTTCACTGATAAATTATCCATTTATAAAGATTTTGTCGTCCGCCAATG
>CAJUYG010000016.1:363308-384590 GCA_910591675.1 Galerucella calmariensis | reverse complement strand
ATTCTATCGTCCTCCCATGGTAGTTCCTAATTTTGTACTTTCGCCAATTAATTGACCCTTTTCAAATATTCTAGCGTACGCCTATGGTTAAAGGAGTTTTTCACTGATGAATTATCCATTTATAAAGATTATGTCGTCTACCAATGGTTAATGGACATTTTTGCAAATAAATTAACCCTTTTCAAAAAATTTTACGTACGGCTGTGGCAAATGGAAAATGTAATTTTTATTATTTAATTAGTTTATTTGAAACCTTGAATTATTCATAGTATAAACCGAAACAAAGAGCTATAGCGAAAATATAAGGATTTTCCAAAGTATAACAGGAATAATTATCCCTGTCCGAATCCCAGAGGAATCTACAAGTACATAGTACGTCTTGATTATGTTTTTCTCCTATCGAAACCAAACTGATGATTTTGTATCTATCGAATTCCATTTGCTTTACTTTTGCCTTTATCGTATTCGCAGCCCATTTGGCTTCCTTGCAACATTTTTCTGGTTCGTATCTGCAAAAAAGAAAAAAGAAACTATTCATTTTTTCTGTTAATTTCTGTAACTTACTTGATATCACGAAATGCCTCTTCCATAACCGACATCAATATTTTATCAACATTTTGACTGTTGAAAGGATTATCAGGATCAAGTTTATACGTATTCATAAAACGTGCTGTTCGTCTATCACCCGCATCCCCAGTTATACTGCCCTTTCTTATATCTATCACTTCACCTAAACAACAAACGTTTTATTTACTACATTAGAGGAATCAATACACCAACATACCTAATACCTCTTTAGCTTTACCAGCGTATTTGTCTAGTTTTTCTGTAACCATCAAAAGGCTACTTCTATCTGCTGTTAGTGATTGCTGAGCTATTTGCATGGAAGATGATTTTACTAGAGCATCGAGAGAATCCTGATCAAATTCTAAAGCGTTGATCGCTTCATTTTCGTAATCTTGTTGATCTCCAGATTTAATCTCCTCTTCTTCATTATACTCTTGATTCTCTTCGTCTGGCTCGGTTACAATTATCTCCGGAGGCTCAATTAATTCTTCAGGCTCAGTAGCTGGAACTGATTCACGTTTTACACTACCTCTGTCTACAGACCCTCTTTCTTCAGGTGCCGGAGCAGGAGCAGGCTCAGTTGCTGGAGCAGGAGCAGGCTCAGTTGCTTGAGCAGGAGCAGGCTCAGGTTCCGCTTGAGCTTCTTCGGGTGCTGGAGGCACTTGAGCTGCTTCTGGTTGTTCAGGAGCTGCTTCTGGTGATGTTTCAACGGGCGCTTCAGCGGTTTGCTCGTCTGGAACGGGAGCTTGTTCATCTGCCATTTTCTGTAATTTGTAATGTCAAATTGGCAGTTTATAATAAATAATGTCAGACAAATGGTCGGAGCATGAAATTTTCAAAAGGGATACTTCCTCAAACCTGATTTTTGCTCAAATTCCAAAGAAATGTTTTAAATTTTCATCAGTAACTTTAAGAAGCTCTTAAATTAGATATTTTTTTATATACAATCAATAATGTTACGAGTGTCATCCGCAAAGTTGTTTGTCTGAAGCACTATTTATGTTCGTTTTTTGTTTTAGGCCGAAGCCAAGGAGTTTGTATTGCCTCCGACGATTGTCAAAGAGACACCAATAGTATCTGCGAATATCGATGCCGTTGAAGTGACGTTACCAAATAAGTTACCGAAAGTAATGGAGAGTCCCGTCAAAGGACGGAAACAAAAGGAACAATCAGCTCGACCGGGCGATTATATTATCAAAGAAGTCGAAATCGAGAAAGTGTTGATTGCCGCTACTAACAAAGAAACTATTAGTGATCAAGATGCTTCCATTATAAAGGACGAGGTAGGTTATTTTTTGCTTGGAAAACACGAAGGAACTTATCGAGTTTTAATGTTGGTTTTAGGTAAAATCCGTACAAGATATTTCTTCAACTTCGCCCGTTCAATCAACGAATCAAACTCTTGTCGCAACTAAGGAGTTGAGTAGCGAAAAGCCGCCTCAACAACAACAACAACACAGACCACCTCCAACTCAACAGGTACAGATCACTTTTTCATATCAAAAGTTGTAATCCTTGGAGTAGTTGTTTCTCTTTCAGAAAACGTCCAACATTTATTTAAATGCCAATTTTCACTAATATTGTTCTTGTTTATTGCTATTTAACATGTCCGGTTCCAAAAATACAGTTTTTTGAATAAAATATCTCTTTCAGGTCCATAAAAAAGATGCAAAAGAAGTACCTACAACAAAGGTTGGCTTGGAAAGACAAGATAGCGGATCGTCAGTTGGTAGTGCACAAAATATTACCCAGGAAAGCGGTAAGTCCTTTTTTTTTATTGGTGACTGTAATATACATTTTTTTATCTATTTGGTAGACTCAGTTTCATTAAGGAAGAAGCCACTAGAATCTAGAAGCTGAATATAACAATATCTGAACATCAATGTCGGTAGTAGCCTTCGGTGTTGGAACGAAATATCTTGGAATGGAGTATACCCAGGAAATGTCTGCCTTAGGCTTTGACCGATATTGATTGTTTAGATATTGTATGTGCAGCTTCTAGATTCTAGTGGCTTCTTCCTTAATGAAACGGAGTCTATTGAATCTTAACTGTGTCTCTAATTGATGACTTTAAAGTTGAAAGCATTGGTCTAAAATGACAATTTCATGTGATCCTTTACATTTTAGCCGAGCGCAATTTGTTGTCTATTGTGGCTATTAGGCGCCCTCTCTGCTCCAAATTTCAAAACTTACTCATTCGCTACACCAGCGCCATTCTATTAATTTATTAAAACTGCATTTTATACTTTTTTGTGTACAATTTCTCAGTTTACTTTTCTTTATTTATTTATTTATTTATTCCTACTTTAAATAACAAAAAGTCGAGTTATTGAATCAAAACTTTGATACTCCATTTGACGACAGTAGATGGGCTATGAGAGTTCTACGACCACTATAGGGAAAACAGTGTGCTAGAGAGATTCATGGAGGCAATGTGTGTGAGAGAGACAGAAGCCTCCATTTTTAGTCCGTTGTAATTAATATTGTGATTAATATTTATATTAAAAACGCAATTATTATATACTATGATGATGAAGACGAAAATTGATGTTGGAAATAAATAGATTTGGTGTGGAATTTTCTTACCGAATACCACACGAGGTCAAATTAAATCCGGAAATAATTTGACCTCTATTGGTATTACTAGTGAAAATTTTGACTTCAGTGAGGATTGAACCAAGAACCTACGCGTCTATAGTAAAGCGGGCGGCCTCAAATTGGACGCTAACTACCTGTAGCCCAAAAGAGACACCCTTAAATTGGACGCTGCCGGAAGGATTATGTCCTTTAAGGATTAAGCTTTTATTTGATCAACCGGGTTTGGGCCTGGGTTCTCTTGTTTTTTTTTTAGTTTTCTATTTTTTATTTTCTGATATTTTTATACATAGTTACAATTTGATCAACCGGGTTTGGGCCTGGGTTTTCTTGTTTTTTTTAGTTCTCTATTTGTTATTTTCTGATATTTTTATACATAGTTACACTTTGATCAACCGGGTTTGTGCCTGGGTTTTCTTGTTTTTTTTTTAGTTTTCTATTTCTTATTTTCTGATATTTTTATACAAAATAATTCAGGTAGAAGGATTAGTAGAGGTAGGTACCTAGCGTCGAATTTAAGGGTCTACAAGCAGGTACATAAAGTGAGAAAAAGATTAAGTGAAATTTTTGCGTCGAATTTATGCACGCCCAGCAAAGCATTCAACATACCCGGCCATAACTCTCTCTCTTTAACACACTGTTTTCCTTATGGTGGTCGTAGAACTCTCATAGCCCATCTACTGATAGCTAAAGGTTCCGGTATTCACCTATTAGCGCCATCGCAACTACAGATCTGGCGGTACTGATTATTGTTCAATTTATCGAGGTCAAGAATGTTTTTTCAACAATGAATAGCTTCATTTTCTGCGGTGGCGTTAATACATAAGTACCAAGATTCCTAATAAAAATGGAATTACCGGAAGATGATGTACCTGTGGCAAAATTAAAATTCACGGAATTTAAAGACCATCTTGTTTGGGATTTAAAATAATGGTTTGCATGTCGTGGTTTACCTGTTGCAGGTAATAAAATTATATAAACCTCTCTTTCCGATTATTGGTGGTAACAAATATTTAGCTGGACATATTTACAACCACATTTTAGAAAGAAGTGAATATTTTATTTCAAAGAAATTCCAAATCCCATAGCTCCCATATTCTTCTATTGTTAATCTTTTAAATGCGATAATATAAGAGATCCATACAATTTATGTAAAATAATGAATAATTTATTGTTCAACATTATAAACATGTCAAGTTTAAAGGTGATCTTCATTGAAAAAATATCCTATTGTTTCTCCAATATTATACCTATTGTTACTTTTCTAAATTTGTTACATAGAACCCATTTCACTATGCGAAATTTTGTTATTGGACAGCCTTTAGTAACAATTTTTAATTGGCCAAATAATTTTTAGTAAATTTTCTAACACTGCCATAAAAATTAAGATTTTATTTGAGTTTGCTTTATCGAAAAATTTTATCTCGAATACTTCTGGCCCCTTACAAATCCAACTTTTTCTTGTTTATCTACGTCCAGTGGTCCTATACTTATTATTGTTGGCTCTCAACTACAAGCTACGTATTGCAAGAGAAAATGCCTTTACAAAAGTATTGATAACACTTAATTTCCTGGGTATACTCCATTCCAAGATATTTCGTTTTAACACCAACATGATTGATTCAAGAGAAAACCCCCACAGTCAAAATTATCTAGTGACAGATGGTGAAAAACTTGGCATTATGAATTTTCCGCCCTATTTTTGGTGTTCATATCATTGGTTTCCCGGTAAAGTAGGCGAAAAATATGTTTATGGCTACCCTTGAATAATCGCTTTTAGACACTTCACTATAAGTATGAACATACTATGGTACACTTTTTACATTTTTAAAAACCAATATAAATTGTGTCTATGATATCAACAAAATGAACTGTAGGTAACGCGAAATATTTTTCAAATTAAAACCCTAATTCTAGATAATTGGTGCGACATAAAAAATTTCAATTTTAGAAAAACTATTTTTAAAAATGTCAATTTTTGTTTGATCCGATAGTATTTCCGGAGATCTGCTACATCTACGATGTGGCAGCGTGGCACATAACTCCGCAAGGGAGTCATAGAGAAATGGCAATAATGGCATTCTCTATGTAGTCTTTCTACGCCGGTCGAGAAGTGCAGATATTAAACGGGGCCTTGTAGTTAGCTCATTGTGCGCAAACGACTACAAAACAACAAAAAAAGCATGAACGGTGACTAAAATTGGACGATGGTCGAAGAAATTGTGAATTGTTCAAGCAATTCTTTCTGAAACAGTGATTTGCCGGTAATACCACGTGTTTCGTTAACAGTTACAATTTTAAACATTGTGTTCAAACAGTACTATTATTTTTATACAAAATGTGTTAGTTTTTTTTTTGTTTGCCAACTATATTGATACACGAGATGGGTCGCAAAAAGCGTAAGTACTTTTTGTTTTCGTTTTATTTTATTTTGTAAGCCACTCGTCGTGGCTGTGTTGATTATTTTTAGACGGTGCAGTATTTATTTTTATAAATGCATTTGTAGTCAACGTGATTTTCTTGATTTAAGATACCTACACGCTCATTTCAATGGGTGAATATTTTAAGGTTAGGTCGATGTGAGCTTTGTACCGAGAATTTCGTTCAGTAAAGATTCCATGCAAGCGTAAATTTTTAAAATTTTCTAGACGTTTTTGTATTTTTACATGCTCGATCTCATCTGATCATTTGTATTGAATATTTGGGGAAAAATTCATGAAAACTAGTTTTTTTTTCTATTAGGGCAAGCTGTATCAAACACCTGAACTCGGTTTAATGATACTGATGTTTAGACTGTGACAGATTGATATTTAGGCGTTTGATACAACGCACCTATAGGAACATAAGACCTGAAAACAAACTACCTACCAATGGCTTAATGCTTAATTTACGTCTTAAGGTCATTTTAAATTAGACAATTTGTCGTGCAATATTTAGTCCAAGTTTTGGAACAATATTTGGAATAGATTTCTTGTGTGAAATATTGGCCAACTGTTTTAAGCCATTTTAGACTACCAATTTATTGAACAGTATTTAGTTCACGATTCTGCGCAGTGATCTGATATGATGATAAAATAAATATTAACTTTAAAACAGAGGCGAATGAGATTTGGCAAAATAAGTGCTTAATGAAACGGTCTAATGATACCTACCTAACTTTGCCACTACATATTTTACGGCTAAGCTTCTTAAGTATTTGTTATGGTAATCTTTGTGTTTTACATTGTACAAACAAGCATCTTTTGAGATTTCCTAAATTAACATTTCAATCTCTAGTTTATTCCAAGACATATTATTTTCAACCACTTCAATACATAACCACAAATTGTTGAGAAAATAGAACCTGTTATATTTATTTTACAATTTGCCAGGGTAGACAATTTAATACAATTTTCAATTTTAACAATTTGAATTGTTCCAAAACTTGAACTAAACATTGCACAAGAAATTGTCTAATCTAAAATGACGTTTAGTTCAAACCCATCTGTCATTTGTCACGCAACAGGAAACTGCAACTTTTCCTAAATATAAACAACGAATGATAATTGAACATTAATTACTAATAAGTTCTGAAAATGATCTAAAATGCCATCTTCTTGTGTTAAATGTGAGATGCGGGAACAAGAGATAGAGTATATTTTTTTCGATTTCCGGCTGTTTTAACTAAGAGAGGTGACTATAATTCAATGTCTGTCGAGGCATATAGCCCGAGAAGTAGTTGTTGCTCCTTGGTATACGGTCTCTGTTCTTTGAAAAGCAATTTTCAAACATCACTGGGTTCATGGTCGTTGGGTATTAGGAAATAAGGAGATCTACACTAAAATCGGGCCGAAGAATGTAATCTTGATTCAGAGGTCACAAATACGTCCACTCTATTATTAGGATCCGGTAGCTTGAATACAGTAAACCTTCTCGGGTAGCATAAAGCATATTCGAAGAAGGGGAAGAGGTTTATAGTATGAACTACCTGCGGAACTAGTTTAGAAAGTTGTGTACTAGCTTTTGCAATTGATTTTGGACAAACTTTAACTACAGATTATATAAACTATAACATGTTATTCTTTCGTGAAGTATTTATCAAAGAGGGCATTGATAAAACTTGGTTGTTTTTATCACAACAATAATTTTACTTATGTATATTTGTTATATTGGATATCCCCTAACCGCAATATACAAAACAATTGGAACAAACATGATAATTTTAACTTTTCAAGTTGCGTAATGTAAATGTTGCACGATAATAATTATTACGAGCAACAAATATGCTAATATGGCGTTTAAAATTCTGCACACTATTGTAAAAATGTAGAAAAATGTGATTTTACATCTGTTACGAGCAGTATAACATACGCCATGGCGTTATTGAATGAATATTTTCATGTTAAATTTTTGGTGTGTAAAATTTGTCCAAACTCAATGGGCACTAAGAATAACTGAAATAATTGTATACAGGGTGGTCCGTAAGTAATTGTACATAGAAGTACAGTATATATATATGTGTAGCTAGTATTTCAGCCGAATGTAGTCAAATTTGGTTACCAATGTTAAAAAGAGAAATTTCCAATAATCAATTACCTGCGTTATCAGGAAAGCATCATAAGTTTTTATCCAGGTTTTCTTATGATTTATCATTGGAATAGTTGTTAATCGATACACACTTCAATACACAAAATCCCCAAACTGAGTTATACATATTTTGAAAACAAAAATAATCATACACAAAAAAGTAACAACAAACGCGTTTTATTAACAACATTTTCAAAATAAGCGAAAAAAAAGCGCTATCCCAATAAAAACCGTTCCTGGAACGTGCACTTCACTGGATTCCAATATCGTTAGAATGTCATAAAATAAAATATTTTATTTTACATTTTACCAGAGATGTGATCTACTATGAATAGACCTTGATAAAATTTGACAACAAAGTTTTGTAGTATAAAACTTCAAAATAGGTATTATTGATTGTCTAGTTGTCATATTTTTTGCGTTGTGTCTGATAGGGACCAAAAATTATTTTAATACTAGTTAATCTTGACAACGGTAGCTGGAACGCTACCGAAACGTCGAAATAAAAAATAAAAACATTATTGTGGTTTGATTCCAAAAAAAATAAGAGAAAAAATAATAAGTAATGCCACAAGGAACTTACAGAAGATAACTTTAGTAAAAATATTAATACAAAATATGGCATCCGCCATCTTGGCTAAAGCACTGATCACACTCGTGTGACGTCATACTTTTGTATATCATAGGTATCAACTTTCATGGTAATTTCTTGTTTTCCTTTTGATGAACATAATGCTTGGGTCTGTGGTAATTTTAAAAGTCCTTTTTATATTGAAGATATTAATTTTTTCATTCAAATTACTATAATATCTTCACAAACCGATAATCTTTTGACATCTCAAATTTTAAAACACTTCCACCAACCTCGTACATAGGACGAACGTATTGATTACTCTAATTAAGTGCTAATCAACATCGATTATATATTAATAGTAATTCGCTTGTAATTTGAATGGCGGTTACGTATGGTGGACAGAATGAAAGATCGACGGCGGCAACGCAGTATTAGAGAGGTGAGTGTCAGGCGGCGGCGGCGCCTCGTACACTATCGTGTCATTGCCAAAATTGCACTTTTGTCCCCGCCGTATTTCGACCGCATCGGCGAACACGGGCAAACGAACGACCCTCGGCTTAACAACGAGTGTTACCGAAGAATACCGATCTTACATAAGATGGCAGACAACCTTTTATTAAGCGTCGACCACATGGGTCGGGCGCAACGTGGTTAAGTCTTCTAGAAATTACATTTTCACGGTAAAAAAAATTACATTACTACCACCGAGTGTTCAACAAATTCAAAGTAATTTACGTAGTGCGTTTTTAAGTTTTTGTTCTATATATATTTATATTTTTTTTGTTCTGACCTTGCTCACCATACGATATTATAGCGGCTCGAATTTTGCGTTTATTGGAATTATTAATCTCTTCGAAAGAAAAAAAAATAGTGTAAAGAAGTAAGACTGTGAAAGTGGAAAATATTTGTGATCAGTTGTGATTTTAATTGTTAAGGAAAGACCGCCGCTCTTCTCGTACACCCACACATATGTACTCGCGGCTCATCGTCAGGTCCAAGAATAGAATTATTATCAAATCTTACCATTATGGAAGACGATTGGACTACTGTAACTAAGGGTAAATTTTTTTTAGTGAATATAATAATTACCACCTTCACCACCAATCAAGTGTAACATAGCCTTTTACCGTTTCATGTAGCACCTTTAGAAAGTAGTAAGTCTAGTTCGCCCGGCTGCGGCCTTCATGCACATTTTTTCTGTTCCATTTGGTATGCAAAAGAGGCCTCTCGGGTTTGCCGGCCAACGTGTTGTAGGTATTCTAGATAAAAGGGTTCGTTCTTTTTATTAAATAATTCACAATAAATCTATTTTTCAACCACATCCTTTCGTTTATCGCCAAATTGTAGCGATAAGGTACATTTTATGAACGATGTGTTCACTGACCTAGGGAATGGTGGAACAGATATTTGAAAAAAAAACGAGGCCAGATGTCAAATAACTTTTACAATGTCGCCAGATGGTGCAATAGTTCCTTCCATTTGTACCTGAAGATGAATTAAAATGAATTTTTTTGTAGTTTCGGATAAAATTCTATAGATTTCTTTTTGGACGACGTCCAATGCGGATTAAATGATTGCGTAGGTTTTTCAAACATTTTTCAACGATGAATCTTGACGTCGTGCACTACGGGTGTATGGTATCAAATTGAAGGCGTGGTACTTTTTATAATACTTTGTTCTTGTGGCACTAATTATACCAGTCTGGCTTATGTATACATATACAGTAACAAAAAGATTGGTACCTATTTTCCAAATTCTACAAAAAAAGTAGGTGAAAATTCCTTTCAAAAGGGCAGAAAATGAGCTTTACTATCCCGAGATTAATACCTAGATGCACGAGCGAGAGAAGCTGGTAGTTAGGGGCCGCTAAAGCTTTTCCTGCTTGTGTCACACACAATCGTTTTTCGCTTACCGAAAAAAACAAAAAATAGGAAAATATAACAAAATCAATATGCAAAATTTTTTATAAAATCAGGAACATTTTACATGTTGGTTGATAAATCTCCACGGGTTTCATTCTTGAAAAAAATACATGTAAAATTATGACGAAATAATCAATAAATAACCTTGAAATACAAGTAGAGATAAAACAGTATGTTACTGTTGTAAATTATATATTTTATCAAATATAATAGAATAATTTGGCAAAATGTTGGCTAAAATAAAAAATATACAGGGTGTTGCATTGAAAACATCTTCAACTCCTTGGATCTTTCTAATTGACAATTTATTTGTCGCATTCTGTATATACAGGGTGATTCATTACTTATTGGAAATAATTTAATAGTAGAATCCTGACTTCAAATTTTAAAGCTGCTCACTCAGTTACATGGTGTTTTGTTTGGAACTGTTTTATGTATTTATTTCATATTTGGCAGAAAGTGTAGAAATTGTACACCCTACTAAATTATAACAAACGTTTCTGGCTGCTACCAGAGGCGTACGACAGGGGCAAGTGACAGGTTAATCGTTCCCAAATTCAACGACACTGGCGGAATAGAAATTTTAGCACAATTTTTCGATTCTCCAATACTTTTTACGTAAATAGAGCACTATTTTTCCAGTCAATATTTCTCGAGATATTTTAAGTTAAGCATGAAGCTGCCCAATTTTGATGTGTAATAACTATGTCGATGTTTTGGACCAGTGAATTGCATTTAACACGCAAATGAAACTTCAATCCGTGTCAAAAATGAGGAACACAACTATTAAACGAACGGATGAATCGAAAACAAATTGTGGTTCTGAAAATTTAAGCTAAATAAAAGTACCTACAATTTTAATAACATATCGGAAATATCAGAAACGAACAGTACCTAAAAACCTTTTATAACAAATGTTCTATGGCACCCCCGTTTACTTCAATAAGCTTATTAATTATTTGGATAAATCATCTCCTAACCTTGAGAAATATGTTGGGTTGATGGCAATAAAAATGGGCAAATTGAGCTGCTTCATGCTTAACTTGAAATATCTCGAGAAATATTGACTTTATCGTTATGAAAAGAGAGTAATTCATTTACGTAAAAAGTATTGGAGGACCGAAAAATTTCTATTCTGCCAGTGGCGTAGAATTTGGGAACGATTAACCTGTCACATGTCCCTGTCGTACGCCTCTGGTAGTAGCCAGAAACGTTTGTTCAATAAAATTTAGTGGGGGGTACAGTGCCTACACTTCCTGCCAAATATAAAATGAATACATGGAACAGTTTTGAAGTATACTGAACAAAAATAGTTTTTAAATTTTTAAACAAAACACCCTGTAACTAAGTAAGCACACTTACATTTTATTTAGGTGTGTTGGGTTAAATCTTCATAATTTGAAGTCAGGATTCTACTATTAAAATATTTCCAATTAGTAATGAATCACCCTGTATAAATAAACTTCTGAATTTTAATGTCAATTTTTATAATTGATTTATAATTAAAATTCCAGAATTTCGTGTTTCGATATCAATCTTGTCCTAACCTACATCTAGTATTATTACAAGTCGTAGGGCATGTATATGCGACAGTCATTAGTGTCAACTTGTGTATGGACAATTTTTTGCCATGAATGGAGACACGTCTACACCAAGAATAAATACATTTGCGTTTTTGTACTGAAGTTAATTAACATTTTTGATAAGAATGTAGTTTAATTACTTCATAGTTGAATGGAGTTGAATAGAAATCGAACAAATCTTGATTTGTCCTACATTTAATATCGATTTATTTCAATTTATTTGGTCTTTTTTGTTCATTATGTCCGTTTGTAATTATCAATGATTTAGTACAAGCTTTAGTAAATTTTTTAGGATTCTAAATAAATTATAGATACATACACATTTATCATCAATTTTGAAATTGACGAAACTTGGATAGAAAATAGAAAATATTTATAGAACCAGTCCTATTTTCTATCAATTAAATGACAACTTGGGGCAAACATATAGGGTAAACTTTATTTTAAGGTTATTGATTTATTTTTATTTTTCATGATGGTTGACACTGGTTCTGCTACATAACCAACGTTTATTCAAATATTATATAGTTTATTGAGGAGTGAGAATGTTGTGTATGTGAAAGTTTTTCGTTTGAGCTATTTTAAATATCGAAAATGTCGTGATCTCATGATCAAGTACTTCGACTTATTGAAATATATTAAGAAATACCTTGCTTACATAGTTAAAAAAGTTCTTAATATAAAAATAAGCACATGAGGGCTTCTCTTTCTTATATAATTCCAACTACTACTATATTAATAAGAATTGCTGATGCTAACAATAAAAATTCTGGGTCCATTGTTACCTGTTACCTATTTAAATTAAAAAATTCAAATTCTTTGCCAAAATCTGAAAAGTGACAGGTTACTAACAAAATCATACTGCTCAGTGCGCATAATCACAACCTAAATAAGTGACTGAAACATGGTGTGCTCGGTGTGTTGAGAACACATTTTTTTCTTGTCAATATTTTAGTGTCCTAAGTTTAGGATCCTAAAAAAATGACTAAAACGTGTACTAAATCATTGATAATTACAAACGGGCATTATACCTACTATACTTTTTCTTAATGTCTGACAGCACAGTAGCCTCATTAAATATTCAAATAGAAATTTATCTTTTACAGAGTGATCCTATGAATTTTACTAGTAAATACTAAAATTCTAATGCAAAACAAGTAGGTGTCTGTATTGGTTATCTATACATCCCTGTTTCAGCTCAAAATACAATATGGTAATAAAACTGAACGATGCCAGATAAACTATACATATAGCGGCAGTGGCGGAGATTACGATATTAGTTTATTCTGCTTATTTAATTAGATTCGGTCGACATTACAGTTGAAATAGAATTCATTCGTTCAGGCCTATAAGTTTCACCGTATATACCTGCAAAATTTCTAAGTAGTCATTAGGACAATCCCTAGTAGTACCCTATTGTAATGTTTCTTGGAAATGTTATTATCAACATTTCGAAAAGAGTAATTATCTGGAATAACAATTGATAAATGGCTTGTTAATATGTCTCCCAAGAATTGACCTGCGCCAAATTCTCAAGATATTGAATGAAATATTCAGTCAGAATAGTTGCGTTACAAGATTCTTTTTTCTCTTATTCTTTTGGGAATCAAACCACAATAATGTTTTTTATTTCGACGTTTCGGTAGCGTTCCAGCTACCGTTGTCAAGATTAACTAGTGAAAAAATTAATAAAATAATTTTTGGTCCCTATCTGACACAACGAAAAAATATGACAACTAGACAATTTTTTTACTAGTTAATCTTGACAACGGTAGCTGGAACGCTACCGAAACGTCGAAATAAAAAATAAAAAACATTATTGTGGTTTGATTCCCAAAAGAATAAGAGAAAAAAGAATAAGTAATGCCACAAGGAACTTACAGAAGATGCGTTACAAGATTATTTCAAAAATAATGTATTGTTTTAACTAACCGAATTTAGATTCATATTACCTTTATATATCAGATCGGTTATAAAATTAAATAGTAAATTAATTCCTTAGATGAACGGTGACGCTCATGGTTTACTACCTGACTAGCATCTGTGACCTTTTCGCGTGCTGTCAGACTATAAGAATTCCAAAAAATGTGGCTAATTATTTTTTGTCAATCATGACATTTCTTGCATACGTCTTCGAAATTAAAGCAAATAATATTTAAGCAAAAGAGATTATAGATAACGGTGTAGATATACATTCGAAATTTTTCAATTTTATCAGTGTCTTTATTCGTCCCCATATCATTTTTCGAATTAATTCGTATCGGTCTCGTGTGTGTAGTATGACGTGCAATTTGTGACGAATATTTCATACTTTAATTATCCAATTTGTAGAAACGAGCACTTTTTTTAAAATTACTTATGTTACGATATTAAATTGGAATTGCTATTAATTGGTAAAATTGCATGTTTGTTTTACAAACGTAAATTGTCTGAGAAAACTGATATTCTAATACTTGCAAATGTCGAAACTATGTACAAGACTATACTTTTTCGCCATCAGGAGAGAGAATTAAAATTGAAAAACAAGGTCATTATAATTTGCTCTCCTTTGGTTATTACATAAAAAGTTTTTCTCTCTTTTCAAATCTAGTATTGTAAGGTGATATCAGACGGTTCACTTTTCGTTCATTTTTGTCTTTCACTCGAAATGACACATCTGAACTCAAAATGCAACAAGAGTGCTGAATGAATTCATTAATGAACCGATCCAACGATGTTGGATTTTAGCATTCGGTATCATTCACTCACTCACAATGATAGAAAAATGAACCGTCTGCGCACAAAGAGAACGTTCACTCGGATTAAACTGATTCCGAGACGCACTACATCACCCGACGACATATTTTGAAGAAGAATAGATGAATGTTCTTTTCTTTGTAATTCACACTCACAAGTCGTGTGAACATGGAATGAGAGAATAATGAAGCATTCACTTGCGTGAATATTCACTCGAGTGAACCGTCTGATATCACCTTAAAGGAGACTTGAAGTAGAGATCTGGTTGCACCATGACTTGCTTAACAAACAAAATGAGTCACCAAGAGCACCCAGAACATATCATAACTGTATACGGCACGCTGGCCTCTTTTTCGGGGATTATAAAAGCTTGTTCATTACACCAGTAAATGAAGGGACAAAGCTCCTGAAAATTCCCTGAAAACCTCACTTTGGGTTCAATTTGAAGGTCACGGCAGAAGTTTATAAACGAGAAAAAACTTAACGGAAGGGGGGGAAAACGCCCCCCTAAACCCTGGAAAGCGGGTTTCTCGCTAATATCTGGCTCAATATGCAAATTAGAGAATTTTTCTTCAAATGAAAAATGAAGATCGTCTAATATTTTAAAAAGCGTTCAAAGTTTTTTTCCACAAGATTTTGAGACTATTTCATTAATTGGTTCAGATTTTTTTTTGAAAAATAGTCTTTTATTCTAATTTTTTTATAATGGAACCTTAGGTCTTAAATTTTTTTTAATATCTTACTTGTGTTTTGATGAAAAATTGATTTGTTTATTTATATTTTTCAGCTGTTTTCGGAGTTCTGTACAATCTGTGGAACATGCGCGATCTAAAAATGTATCATCCTATATATTGCTTTTCAATGCACATCATTTTAAAGCTTAGAGTGTCTAGTTTTCGAATGTACTTTTTGATTGTCAATAAAATCATTTTCCAGAAATCTGGGAAATTGATCACAACCGGACTTTTTTTTTTCAAATAAATAAATAAACAAATTAATGTTTTATCAAAACGCAAGAAAGATATGAAAAAATTCCTTAGATCATTCCAGACCTCCTAAGGTTCCATTATGAAAAAAATTAGGTCTATTTTTTTTAAATATTAACAAATTAATGAAATAGTCTCAGAACGAGCTGCAAGTCACATGGAATGTTAGTTACGTCTTTCCATTGTGATGAACTTTGAATTATCGGAAAATGTCAATTTTTTGCTGAGTTATGGAACAATTCGTCCGCCCGCAAGTTAATGCATAGACAGCAGAATTCCTACAGACAGAGCAGCCGCTGAAATGAGGAGACTTTAAGGTCTCATATCTCGATAACTATCGATTTTCGAAAAAAATGAAGGGACCATTTTTGTACATACTAAGATAATCTTCATTTTTTATCTCAAGAAAAATTCTCTAATTCGCATATTTAGCCAGATATTAACGAGAAAACCGTTTTCCAGGGGAGGCCATTTCCCCCCCTTCCGTAAACTCAATTCGCGTTGAGTTTTCTCTCGTGCCGTGACCTACAAATTGAGCCCAAAGTGAAGTCTTTAGCGACTTTTCAGGAGCTTTCGATATTTTCAGGTGTTGTTTAGTTACTGGACTAACACTAAAAAGTTTGATAATGCTTCATATTAAAAGTTTTCAAAATATGTATACTGTATTTTGCAGTTTTAATCGTCTCTCCGGATAGCGAGAGAAGTATATAATTTATCAGCCTTGACATAGGGTTCAGCTTTGACCCGTTAAAACATAATCTTGTTAGGGAATGATGTCTCGTTCAAAGCTCTGAAATAAAAATAGGTAATTTAATGAATTGTGCCGAATGTTAACATTTAACATTTTGCTTTAAAGAGAAATTGCTAAATAATTTTAATGGACTTTATTTTTATACGTTAATACACTTTGAATATTTATCATGTTAACGTCACCACTTTTTATTGAATTACTCGACAAAATTATTGTCTCATTTGCACGTATTTTTTGATAAAATTGTTGAATTGAACTATTTTAATTTTTACGTTCAACAAGATGTACAGTTATACTGTTATATTCTATAAAATGGTAGGTACTTGTAAAACCGACTGGAATTTGAGATTTTCAAATGCCATAAGCTGTCTATGACAAGACTTGATAATTTTATTATTTTAGACCGAAAAATTTGAATTTAAAACAATCAACCTGTATTTTAGTAATGTTCGGTAAAACTTAAACCCATCCGGCAACAGTGGCAAATCATTAGCATTGTTGATATACTCGGGCCACTCTTAGTTTACCACTTTTTGATTGGATAGTTATAGCGATAAGGTGTTCTGTTATTCAAACGATATTTTGGCCTGGCTTGTAGCAGAAAACACCTAAAATTGTGTCGTTTTTTGAAAGTAATTATTTTCATTTAAGAATATAACGAAGCTCTTAAAGATACCTATCCTTTGGGCTTTTCTATACAATCTGTAACAAGACATCGAGTTTTAATGAATGTATCCAATTGGAACACATTGAATACCTTAAAACGTCAAACTTTGACATCCTCGCTAGGATCATCAGGAATAGATTTCAGATTAAAACTTCATTTGGTGGCATTCAACTTGTTTTTGTTAATTATACATTTTTGAAACTAACCTAAATTCAAGGAAAACAGTGTTCATTCTAGACATGCAAACGAAAGTTGATAAAAAAACAACACCAGGCCATTAACTTTCTGGTCGTTTTTTATTAAAAAAACATTCAACCGATTTATTTCCACGTTAATAAAATAAAAGAATCGATTTTACCGACCGAAAAGTATGAATAACTTGTTTATGCAAAAAAAGATAATGACGCTTTCCAGAATAGTAGAATATATAAACAATTATCTTGAACGTTAATTTTGTAAATATTACTTTATTGAAGGTATTTATTTTGTTACAGCTAAATCTAAACAAAATGCTCAACGGACTGCCCCTAAGCAGCCAGTGGGCGGACAAAATAACAACCAAAAACCGACTCCCCCAGCTCAGGTGACTATACCTCAACCACAACCTGCTAAAGCTGCCAGCAAATCTAATAAGAAGAATGAACTCAATTTGAAGGGTGCTAATAAAGAAGGCACCGATATGGATGCCTTTAATGATAATGCACTACTCACAGAGGTTAGTAATCAAAAATGACTAATATATTTTGAACAATTTGGCATCGAAAACCCCCCCTTACTTATATTTATTTCAAAAAATCTGAGCTTTTGGATTCTGTTATATATTTTTCAAGTTCAAGGTCATTAATTGGTTTAAGCAAAGATTACAAAATATTTAATTCTGTAATCTTTGGTTTAAGTTCTTGAAACCATAGATGGGTATGCTGCTAAAACATAATTTACAATAAATAATCTATTGTTTATATAATTAAACATGTGTTAACAACTATAGAACTTGATATGTCTTTCAAATTAATTATCCAGCGGCAAATACAAAAGGCACAACAGACATAAATTAGAATATTAGTACAGTCCAAATGGTATAAAGTGTCTTTCTTTCCATGGGAAGACTGAAGTCATAAAAAATCAAACATTTTACATACTTTCAAAATACATATTTTGATTTATTTAATTTCTCTTTTTTAGGAAATAAACTCAAACGTGATTCCTAACCAGACTGTTAATAATAATGATATAATAAATGCAAACTCTTTGCTGCCAACAACCAACGTAAATGTAATACCAACTCAACCTCCAATAGTTAGAGATGTAAATGTTGAAACGAACAACAAAAACGAGACGACAATCAAACCCCCCGAACCTGTTACCAAAACTATTAAAAATAAGGTGAGTAATTGGAAAAACATTTACATACAAAAAGTTACCATCTTAAAACAACTTGTACCACAGTCCCAGCTCCTCTTAACTGTATTTCTCTAAGTTAAGACGGCGTTTAGTACTGTGAAATTAAATTCTACATAACTTTGTTACTCAATCTTTTCATTTAGTTGACGTAATTATAGATGTAGATACAATCGATTCCAATATTCTTTCGAATTCGATTTTTTTAATCTTTTAAATTTTTAGATCGATATAACTGATATTGTTAAGGAAAAGCCTAAGAATATTAAACCTTATAATAGTACGATAGAAGGTAGCGACGAAACTGATCGAGCTGCGGCTGCGCAGTCGAATGAAAAGATGGTACAAGCCAAGAATGACGTAAATTCTAAAACTAGTGAGATTAGTAGGATAGAAAATAAATTACCATATACTGACGGTAAGTTAACTTAATATGCATGGTATATTGAATATTTTCATTTGTTGTGCGCACCCTGTATAAGCAATACAGTCAATTACTCTATTTTTAGCCGATCTAAACATATTTAATGAAGATTCGAGCATCTTAGTTGTAACCATTGTTCAATGTCGATTATTTTACACAGTCCCAGCTCCTCATAACTGTCAATAAGTTATGACGGCGTTTAGTACTGTGAGATCAAATAAATCTGCTTAACTTTATTATCCAATCTTAGATAAATAGTTGGTATAATTATACACGCAGAAACAGTTTCATCGTTAAATAATTTTGTTATTATCTACCTATTTCGTTTTCAAATAACATACGACCCTGTTTTTTTTTTAGGTCAATGGTCTCCCGCAAATCAAACGGGAAAAAAACAATATATGCGAGATTTTATGTTGGCAATAAGAGATTTGCCTGTATGTAAGGTAGCTCCTGATAACATTCCCGATTCTGTTTTGGCAGATGATAAGGGGGTAAGTAATCAAATACAACTCTATCAAAATGTAAAAAATCGCGTTACCCTCGTAATATTCATTTTTATAAGCCCATTGTAATATTTTCGAAGAAAAAAATCAAATATAACGTGTTATTTCTTCCGTTTTTCTATAAAATTGTTAAAGGTACATTTGAACTACTCACATATAACTTCATTTAAAATTTATAATAATGGTACATTTGAACTACTGAATAGAAATAATTTGAATCCGTTACGAATTACAATTCCATATTTATGGTTTCTGTACATATTTCTGTGAATAAGAAGAGGCACTTGCTTTTTTTTTCCAAAAAAGTGCAATTTTGTATAGTCAATTTTATTTTTAGCGGTTAAGTGACGGAAGATTGTCAATGGGAGGCAACAGAACCGATTTCAATCCAACCTTTAATAGTTATGGTAGAAATAGTTCTCAAAAAGGAGTAAGTATTTTTTTTCATAATATAAGGTGTGTTAAAAAAAACTCGAGTGAAACAAATCTCCAATATTCAAATTTTTGAGTGTAAAAGTATTAAAACTACAATCATGGGATCAAATTAGCAGGGACAACAGAATTTTAAGAAAATGATAAAACATGAAAGAATGTATTTACTGGTATAAGAATTTGGACGCACAAAAAAATTAACATAAAATTTGACAGTTTTTAATGATGACATTCCTTTGGACATTTTCCTAAATCCTCCATGTAGGTTTTGATAGTGGGACTGATCAACTTCAAGCTGTCTATAATTATTACGATCTATCTAAAATGTGTTCTAAATTGTCTTTTTTTTTTTTCAATATTTGCAGACGTTAACAAATAGATTAAGCGCTGGTAAAATGGATAGGGGTAAAGGTAATAAGGGTAGTAGTTTGGTAAAACCTACAATGAAGGTTTCCATATCCGTAAGGGAAGAAGTTAAACTACACGAATCTGAAAACGCTTGGCGACCTGCCAGACTCAACAGGGGAGAGCTCGCAACGGAAGACGACAAGAAAACCGAAGAATTATACAGGTTAGTAATTATTACTTTCAAAATTTTCTGTTATTTACGTGTATGGTAACATTTTAGAAAAGTGCGTGGAATACTCAACAAACTGACTCCCCAAAAGTTCGAAACGTTGTTAACACAAATAAGAAATCTTTCGATCGATACCACCGAACGTTTACAAGGTGTTATAGATTTGTTTTTCGAAAAGGCCGTCGACGAGCCGAATTTTTCCGTTGCCTACGCCAACATGTGCGGACAACTCGCTCTTTTACAGGTAAGTAATCAAAATATATTTATCATTTCAAACATAAATATTTTTATCGGTAAATTTCTTTTCTACAACCAATTTGCAAGATCATTCGATATTGCCACGTTTAACTATGAAAAAGCTAAAGTGCTAAGTATGTAGTGATAATAATTAGAAAAGGGACTTATTATTAACAATATGATTAAACGTTAATTCTTTAATGTGTTTGTTTCCTTGGATTTTGTCTATTAACATTATTTTCCCAATTTATGAATATTAAAAGGTGAACACTTAGGTATCGTACGCCCGGCGGGTGTAATTTGGGCGCTAACCATCCTTCTTTACCTATCTGACCAAAAAAGGTAGATAATCCGACATGTATTTTCGGCACTTAGAAGTGCACCAATATTTGGAAAAACCCTATAGTTTTCTATTTCTTATTTTCTGATGTTTTTATACATAGTTACACTTTGATCAACCGGGTTTGGGCCTGGGTTTTCTTGTTTTTTTTTTGTTTTTTTTTAGTTTTCTATTTCTTATTTTCTTATATTTTTATACATAGTTACACTTTGATCAACCGGGTTTGGGCCTGGATTTTCTTGTTTTTTTTAGTTTTCTTTATTTTCTGATATTTTTATTACATATTTACACTTTGATCAGCCGGGTTTGGGCCTGGGTTTTCTTGTTTTTTTTAGTTTTCTATGTCTTATTTTCTGATATTTTTATACATAGTTACACTTTGATCAACCGGGTTTGGGCCTGGGTTTTCTTGTTTTTTTTT
>CAJUYG010000016.1:329383-348209 GCA_910591675.1 Galerucella calmariensis | reverse complement strand
ATTTTTTATTTTCTTCAACGCCCTTTATCTTGAAAACGGATGGCGTTCGAAAAAAATTTTACTAAGCAAACCCCAATTATTTTTCAGTTTTTTACCTATCCTAGAGACGGTGTTACCTTTTTTTGAAACACCCTGTATAAGAGATTTGGACCATGCGCCGACTCGACAGCCGGCTCGACGGTCGAATCGACAAAAGTCGCTCCGTCTGTGTTCAGCCTTAAAAATAAAACATTGTGCGCAGTGTTGTCCAGGTGATCTTCGCAGTTAGTTGAATGTATTTGCAACATGTATAATAGAAGACGAATGATTTTATTGGCATAGCTACATCGAAGGCGAAGGAAACGTAAAATTATTGCTATATGTAAAAATCGAGTGAATCGACGTTACTGGGTACATCCAGTTTTGCAAGTAAGATACGTCGAAGAAGTTTATTACACTATTCTTGAGAAATGGAGACAACATGAAGACAAATTTTTTAACTACTTTCGAATGACAATATCAACGTTCGATTACTTACTTGATCGTCTAAGAAGTAATATAAGCAACACTGCAATTTTATTTCACTGATACATCTCGCGACAAGCAGCGATACGTCTGGAAATGTGCATTAATTTCTGTGGTTGGTTTAATATCGCACGGAAAAAAATCGGGCGGTATCTGACCAACAAACGCACTGGCGTGTGCGATATAAAAAAAATGCCGCACTAAGCGTCCGTTTTTTTGTCGCTTCCGCATAATATGAAAATTACACATATTACATATATTTTTATACTTCCACGATATTGTTGCGACATATGTCTGAAAAAGCCCGTAGTGTCTGTCTTCTTCAAAGGAAGCCAATGAGACCGGAGAGTCGGGGCGTGGCAAAGACTGGACGACTGGCCACTCGTGGGGCTTCAGGTGTGATTCTGACAGTCTGCAAGCTAGTATGTGCTTTCAAATGGAGTGGAAGAACAAGAAAGTTCTTAATTTGATAAATATATACCGGGATCGTCCTGTTCTGTGAGCATTGTGCGACTAAACTAAATAAATGCCAAGTGTTGACGCGCCTTGACTGTAAACAGTTCTTTGGATAATGATAAAAAAAGGCACAAATTTAAATAAAAACCATTTAGAAGACAGTATTCCTATCCGGACACTTGTGAAGACTTCTAGTGCTCTACTTTTCATTGGCTTATGCATTCATTCGATCTTACTTGGTCCCAGAATAGATAACAATTCTGGTTTGTAATTAGAAGGGACAATATCACACTTTATTCTCCATTAAATAATTTTTATTGGGTTTGATAACTTTAAATTTAGTAGATTTACAGTCCCATTCTGTGCTATTCTATTAAGAGCCGCATTAGATCACGACTTACGTCTGAATGGGCACCTGAAAACCTTCAAAACAGTGGAGAAAAAAATGTAGAACAAAACTCCATCCACATACTTGCGAATCATAGGGTACAATACCTGAGAGATTACTGAAAAGAAGAAGGAGCTTTACCTAAGTTAAAGCCTGTAAATATCATAAAATTCCCTCTGAAAATAAGACTAAAGGAGTTACTAGACTCCGAGACTTCCCTCTGGAAGTAAAGGGGGCACAATAGATCTTTTAGGTCTCAGTGAATGTAGCCCCAATGTACATACATAGATCACGACTTTCGAGGTTTGAATATGGACTAATATGGCCATCACCACAGAAATTTATGCAGACCTAAATCCAAACTCTATGTCACATGACAAGTTTTAATCAATGAACCAATGGGCGCTTAAAAACAACGTGCTTGTCTGTACAAACTATTTGTGCATAAAAATTAATGTGCTTGAGGAGGAAGGCGTATGTCAATGGGACAAAGACGGTTAAATTTGAATCAAATATAATTATTGCCAAGGTATACCGTTGTCTCATCACCTTCAACAATGAGTACGGATTATGACTAGCATATAATAATAGAAATAGAAATAAATTAACTCGAATGAAAATATAACGACAGCTTTTACTTGCTTATTGTCTCCATGGACGTACACATCATCAAGCGGCACCAGACTATTTCTAATAAAACGTGTTATATTTTTGTGAATTCGTACAAGATTTTAGCTGTATTGTAACAATTCTTTCAAAGGCCAAGCATCTATGTGGCTACACTGAATGGTGCAGACTGTTGCTGTCGAAGGATAAAAGAAAAGGGATGTTGAAAAGTCGAGGAACAAAATTATTGAAATGTATTAACAAAGTTTAGTAGCGTTTCTGTTGGTAGTGATTCGATAAGTATTAGAGCATATAACTGAATGATCCAATAAAATGAAATACAAGTCACTAAAAAAGACTGCATTGATATAGTTTGTCTCACTTAATAATTAGGTATTTCAATAACGTACCGTTCACATTGTTCATAAAACATTAATAAATAAGGATTGTTGAAAGTTTTCGGTGACCAAGAATACAGTTCGGTTTGAAGAAGAATCTACGCAACTGTCACTGCGTGTAGTACTGTCTTAGATGTAAGCGACTGCTGGATTGTTTTCCTAATCGGAGAACGGAAGAAGATGCACGATTAAGTGGACAGCGTGATCCCCCGATTTGTCTCCATTAGATTATCTTTTTTTGTTAAACAAAGCTCATAGCAATAAAATTATGTAGCATTCAAGGAGCCTTTTTAATTGAAATCAAGTTTCTAAAATGAAACTATCTTACTCCTCATATGGTTTTATCGAAACAATTGTCAATTTACTTGCAATTTACCTATTTTTACAAATATATTGTGGAGTCATTTAAAAACAGTTAGTTTAATTTAAAACCATATGATGAGTAGATTCCACGAAGTGAGGGTTTATACAGTTAACTCAATATCTTACTCCTTATCAAACATATTTTGAAACGGGCTGTGATAGTAGCCTTTTATCAAGAATCAACTTAAATGTAATGCTTCAAAAGCAATAATAAGTCGACGTGTTAATATGTTAAAAACGTCTCGATTTTATAATATTTAATGAAAGTGTTTTTTATAATGACTAAATATTGAATACATTTTCCGCAACAAAGATAATCGTAAATTTACAAAACGATTTGTTTCATTTTAATGTCATTGAGGATGATCGCTCTCTTCATAACGTATTTACGTAGGTACAACGTTTTATCTAATTCCGCGCTTTCATAATATTTAATAAAATCTTCAATTACAATGATAATATTAAAGTGGATTCAAATGGTGCTAGAAGTATTGTTACTATGAAGTATTCACCCAGAAAATTGACTTACTTAAAATAACTGAATCCTGAATAATGTTGTTTTCCATGTTTATAAATCTTAAAATACTATTGAATTAAAATAATGGGGTAATTGTCAGTTTAAATAATGAAATAATTGTCAGTTTTGACAGTACCTAATTAATAAATCATTCTTTGAAACTCATGTGGTATTTCTATGTTGAAATTTGAAAAGTTATTACGTAAAGTTTTTACATAACCACTTTTCATAACTGAAATATTAGGTTATGAAAAATGTGACAATACCTAACATCAAGGAGTGAATCAAAGTGTCACATTTGATAGCGGAATTAGATAAAGCAATTTTTTGGGCTAGGGAATCACCGATATGCTAATGATACGTGTTGCGTATTTACTGTGTCATAGACCTACGTGTTAAGGTCATTTTAGATTAGGTTAATCCATTTGTAAAATTTCCGTTTACTATGGATATTTTCAAAAAAGGTTCACATAATATATTATGTGACCATTCCTTTTTTTTTCTTTTGATAATGAATGAATTTTACGGAGATGTTGATATCGAGATCCTAAAATAGAAGTTTACTGAAATATATATGGTAATTTTGTTAGAATCATAATTCATGTTTATCAAATTACCTACAACTTTTTTTAAGTAAATCCACCCGTCAAAGCAATACACACCTATAAAAAAATTATCCAGATATAATTTGCATATTTAAATTATTTACCAACATCTTAAATTTTGTTTATTGAAAAAATTGATTTCATCTAAAGACATTCTACTACTCTACAGAGTTGTCAAATATTGTTAAGTTGTGTGTATATTTTTAAATCGGTATAAAAAGATATATAGCAGCACATTTCAGTTTTCGATCATTGAATTTTTCAAGTTATATTATACTTTTTTTTCCTAATGATGGATGAAATTATTTTGACAAGATCTAAAACTGTTTTGAGCGACTGTAGTCTAGTCAGAAAATTGGTGGCATTCAGTATTGTTAATTTTCTGACCGATGTGTATATATAGACTTCCTCGATAATAAAAGGCGTTTAAACAGTGTTATAATTAAAATTTTCCTACCTTGTTCCCATTCCTGGTTGATGATTCTCCTGTAGACAAATGAAACTACGTTAAATAAAAATATGGCATTTGCCATAAGTGTTGTTTACAACACCTTGATTAACATTTACATTCTTTTATTTCCCTATTTTTTGGTATATTTAGCAGCTTCTAACTATCAGCTAATGCCAATAAGAAGAAAGAATACTCAACATTTCCGAGATACATATAGCGAATTATAATTCCCAAAACTATTTCCAGTGGATAGTATATTGAAATAAGAAATGCTACTATGTACGTTCCTGGAACGTGCACTTCACTGGATTCCATTTCTAGTAGACTATCGATCATATCGTCAGAATTTCATAAAATAAAATATTTTATTTCACTTTTTACCAGAGATGTGATCTACTATGAATGGACCTTAACCTTCCACCGGTGGCGCCCCCTTTTTCTTTACATGACTGGTGGCGCTGGGTCTACCAGACCCAATTTTTTTTTGCATACTTTATTGTATTTACGGGTCATTTGTGTATACAAGTTAAAGTAATTTATGATCAATAATATACTGCATTAGATGTACCAAACAAATACCCAACAATTACCAAACAAAATAATTTTATTGCTTGTTTCCTAAAACATAACAGAAAGGTAACAAAATAACAGTTATTCTAATAAAAAGGCATTATAAACAAAACAAAATAAAAATCCCTTCATTGATCATAGCTACAATGTGAGTTCTTAACACGTTTATACTTTCAAACGTTTGTCTACATAGTAAACAAAGAAATTGAGAGTGTGAGAGACAGATAAACTTTTTACATTTGAAACAATGATATTTCGTCCTGGAATCTTTAAACTTTTTACATTTGAAACAATGATATTTCGTCCTGGAATCTTTTAGACAACAATCTTATTCCCTGAGGAATTTCTTCCGGTTGTACCACATTCAAGTACCACATTTAAGTTGAGTTATTACAACAGCAAAACCTAACCTAATGAAATTATTTAGTACACAAGCACCGAAGTAAATAATTGAAGGCTATACAGAAACTTATAACACAAACGGTGGCGCTGGGTCTGTCAGACTTTTCACACAATATTTCGCAAACTATACAAACTATCCTCACACTCTCTGCAACGTGACTAATAGACATCAAATTAGGAAGGTACCCAGACGTAAAGCAATATATCGCGGTAACGCGAAGAGTTGCGAACGAATACAATAGCGTCGGGTCTGTCAGACTTGGCGCCACCGGTGGAAGGTTAATAAAATTTGACAACAAAGTATTGTAGTTTTAAACTTCAAAATATTATTGATTGTCTAGTTGTCAAATTTTTTTCGTTGTGTCAGATAGGGACCAAAAATTATTTCATTACTAGTTAATCTTGAGAACGGTAGCTGGAACGCTACCGGAACGTCGAAATAAAAAACATTGTGGTTTGATTCCCAGAAAAATAAGAGAAAAAAGAAATGCTATAATTTTCAAACTAGATACCCCTCCTATAGTAATTACTCGACAAAAATATTTTCCATTGTTCTCAAGTGAATTTACTTTCAACAGAAGTTTTTTCTTGTTTCCTAATTTTATTTCAGTAAACATTCTAGCTCAGGAAAAACCAAATCGTATTTTATGTATAATATAATTTCGGTATATTTAGTTACTTTTTCATAAGTAAAATACTAAATACTTACCGATATAATTATCCTGATATTTTTTAAACCCATGGGTTTAGCACTGGCTTACACTAACTACTATTATCAATTTATCACTGCATTTAAAAATGTAACAACTCATTGTATGCCGATAGATATAAACAACAAAAAATTGTTTGCCAACCCGCAAAAAAGTGTACAGGAAGTACAGGGTCGTAGTTAGTATTCTGTATAAAAATTGATGAAATATAAACAGAGTTTTGAGAATTTAATTATTTAGAAGTAAAAAGGTTTATAATTTAAAAAGGTAGGTATGGTATGTAGGTATGTATGTATGTATGGAAATTAAAAATATGTTGAGAATTTTCAACAAAATTTCTTTTATAAGACAAATATATTTTTAAGGTGAATTAAAAATTATGATAGGGAAATTTGTTTCAAATCAAAAATATTTCAAATATCTCTTTTAAACTTTATAGCGAGTGTTCGTATTTCCAGGTACTACAACAGTAAAGTTTAATGATAATTGGGAAAGAAACAATATCTACACATTTATTAAAAGAAGCTGGAAAAGAAAATTCTGTAAATTTAAATCGTATACACAATTCAAAAAATTAGTCAAGCACCTGCAGAATGATTATGGCTAAGCAACCATGCAACGAACTTTTTATAAATAACCGAATCTTCATCACTAAATTTTTCAAGCATTTGGATTGTGAATTTTTCCTTTAAAAATTACGTTATTGAGTCGAGATTCGTTTACAGTATTTTGAAGAACAATAATAAAGGAATGGTCAACAATGAATTCTTCGGGAGGTTGATGTATAAAAGCGCATTGTACCATTGGCATTACCATTACTGAAATTAAAAGAAATTACTATAAGTATATTTATGACAGTAATTATTAACATCAAAGAGGCCAGCAAAAGGACTGGCAAAAATTTACAAATGGCAGTTTAACCATTCAGCTTGTTTTTCTACTACCTCACTGGAACACCAATCATATGTGTACACCAAAAACAGGGTGAAAAGTATACTTTAACAGCCCTAAGGCGGAAAATTCATAACAACTCGATTTTTCACTAAGACGGAAGACTAGAATTTTAAATTCTTAGTTCAGCAGACCTCTAGAAATAAACTAAATAAAAGTTGAATATTTTTTTGCGTTACCTATTTAATATAATATGTGTTTTATTAATAATAAAGTGTAATTGCCCTAAAATTTTAATTTTTCAATTTTCGGTGGTAATGTCCCTAGATATTTGGTAAGATTATTTTATTTAAATAAACATTTTATTTTAATACATTTTTTTTTTTAGTTAAAATAATAAGAACAATATAACTTTCAAGCTAGGAAAGGTAATTACTTCAAACTCATTTTAAATTGCAATTAATATAAAAATTACAATTATTGTAGGTTACAGGAGTATTGTTAGCCATATCGGTTAAATTGTTTTTCATTATGTTTGTAGTAGCACTTGCATGAAATTTCTTCGATTCTTTTTCCGAAAAAACTGCTGACAGCTAAGTTGACAGTTGTTGAGTAATTTTTCCACTTAAAATTTATATTTTACATACGAATTGTTGATAGCGATTGGTCAAAATTAAAAGGAAGGAAATAACCACCCATAAATTCATTGATAATATAAACCTTTTTCCAATTTAAATTAAGGGTTTTTCTACTCTTCCTTTAAAAAGGATGTTGGATCCTTGTGGATTATGTAGAAGCATGATTATAAATGTGTGATCAGCAATAAATTCCTGTGCTTCCTTGGGGAATACCATCATGCAGTCTATTCCCATAAACATCGCTAAAAAAATTTATTTATACAAATAATGAGAAGGATATATGGAAGGATAAAAATGGTATGTTTACAAAATATTGAAAGCGAATAACGTCACTGCAGCAAATTATACGTTCCTAAAAGAGGATTGAAATATATAGGGTGATTGATTTAAAAATTGACTACACTTGAATTTGAAAAATATCGTTTTTTAAACACCCTATATACTTAATACTCTTCTAAGCAAACATGTATTCTAAGAAAACCCCATTTAAAAATTCATTAGTTATTCACGTGTGAAAAATAAGTATACCCAAGATTTTTTTGAAAGTATTTAATTCAAACATGATAACATGGATACAGGTAATTTTAAATAATAACTTAATATCGGGGATTTGAAATTCTTCCTGTAAATAGCACGTTATTAATGAAAGTTTCTTGATCCCTATTCATGAGCAGTACCATAAAGGGATGATTGACAATAAATTCTTCAGGATCAGACGGTAGTGCCGCACACAAATAGCGTATCACAACGGCTGAAATAATCAAAACATTTAAATGAATATTTTTTCAATTAATATGCTTTGAAAATTTGGAAGCAAAAAGAATTATGAAAAGCACATTTTAACATAAAAATTGTACCAGTTAAGTCATCCATTAAAATATCAATACAAAAACTTTTCAGATATTTGTTTGATCATAATATTCTAGTGTCAAAAATAGGTTAATTTAACTTACCTATAAACAAAAATGCATACAGAAACGGTTAAATTTTGGGAGTTCGAAAGGTGAGATGGATATGTAGATGGCATGACGTTAAAGGCAATAAAATTATAAATTGCTTTGCAAAAAAATAAAAAATAAAATTCGAGAAATCTGAATTATTTAAAAACAAAAAATTGAAATCTGTTACAGTTTTCCAGAACCCTATTATACACCTCGAATTTGGGACGCACTGTACATACATACATAAATCCAACAAAAAAAAGTTACTCTCTTGGAATAATTTTCTTATCTATTGAATATTTTTAATATTATAAAATTTTTATTGCATACAAAACCACTTATCAACATTAGTTGCCATCCTCCTTCAAATTGTAAATTCTTCCTTTGAAAAGAATATTGTTTTGCCTTGTTTTTTTGTCAGAATGTTGTAAAATAATAACAAATGGATGATCGACAGTGAATTCTTCAGGATCTGATGGACTATGTAAGCTGTATCCTACCATTATCATTGCTGCAATTGAAAATATTGGTTTATTTTAGATTATTCTTAAGTGGGAGGCATACAACAATGCACTTAACATCTATACACCCAAATAGTTATGTATATATAATATTATTAGATCAAATAAGTCTAAAGGAGCTACTAGGATGTTCAACCTTGCCTCGGTAATCCAATGTGCACGTGATTTTATTTTTGAGCGGTTTTCATTGAGAACGAAATTACTTTAATAACTTTATTTTACTTTTTTAAATGAAACTAACTATTTGTAAATAATTCCACTTTAATAAAAAAATTAATTTGACAATTTAAAAAATATATAATTATAACAATTTCATGAACAACATTTATGAGTAGAAAATATATCAGGTTCATATTACGTAATGTCAACGAACATTTAATGTTCGTTGGTAATGTAACATTGACACATTACTTGGCCAAGATTGAGAGTAAGAAAAATTAAAATGTTCACTCTCTAGTGTCTGAAATGTTTTCTTTAAAAAACCAAATTATATTAAAAATTACTTATTTGCTTGTAGATTTATGACTATTCATATTTAGGCTGTTGAATTTTTCCACTGAACAATAGATTGCTTCCATCGTTTGTTTCTTGAAGAAATATTAGAAATGGGTGGTCTGCAATAAAATCAACTGGAGGAGGTGAAGGAGGAGTCAAACAACACAACATGATTCCCATTCCTACAAACAAAATATCGGTAGTTTCGAACTAGACACAAAGGAGTATTTAAATTATAAAATTATATTGATTTCAACTGCCTAACTATCACGGTTCATGAGATACAGCCTGGTGAGAGACGGACGGGCAGCGTAGGCTGAAATTTTTTCAAGGCATCAATTTCTTTATAAAACTAATTTGCATATAATAACTATTAATGATCACAGATTAAGGAAGATTCATATTTAGGCTCTTGAATTTTTCCTCCAGAGTAGATTGCATCCATCGTGTTTTTTTCTTGAAGAAATATTACAAATGGATGGTTTGCAATAAATTCTACTGGAGGAGACAAAGAACAAGACATACAGATCGCGAAAAGTCTATTCGAGCCATACGATTTACGCAAGTACGCCAAGGAAAATATTAGCAAAACTACTTGAAAGAGAGAGAAGAATAATTGTTCGCAGTCAGCGTTGGGCGTGTTTTCAGTTCCAGCAACCAATCTGATATGTAAGCAGCGTTGCCAGTTTAAAATGTTTGGTACTTTCTAAGGAATAATCATCTTATTTTGGGAGGAATTCGAGATTGGTAATATTATTGTATAGTTCAAGAAAATAAATGGACAAATTACAATCTGCAATAAATAAAATCTATACACTGCTTTTGATTCAACAATTATTGGTATTTAACATTGTTGCCGACAAAAATTGGGAATAACTTTTACAGATAAATACATTTGGCAACAGCTGACTGCGCATAATTTTTCTTCTCTCTCTTCCAAGTGTTTTTCTCATAATTTTCTTGTAGCACTTGTGTAAATCGCATGGCTCGAATAGACTTTTCGTAATCTGTATAACACTGCCTTATGACCATAGCTATAACCAAAATTTTTAATTGAACACAAAAAAAGTTTATAAATAAGAGCAGAATTTGTTTATTAGTAAGGAAAAAAGCAGGATCGGCTTGTATATACAGGGTGATTCGCTAGCGAAATATCTTTTACAAACTTTGATCGATTGTAACCAGCCGTGAGGCTCTTAATTTTAAAATTAATCGCAATTTTTACACCATGCATTGTTTAAATAGGACATTTGGAATAATGTAAAGTTGAGTCTTTGCTTTCTAAAATTTTAATTTTACTTCGTTAAGACAATCAGATCATATTAAAATTTTCTTTGCATGTAGAATATATCGATTGGTATTAGGGCTCTTGAATTTTTCCCCCAAATAGTAGATTGCTTCTCTCGTTTTTCTGTTGAAGTAATATTAGAAATGGGTGGTTTGCGATAAATTCTTTTGGAGGAGGAGGCATACAATACATCATCATCATTCCCATAACTACAACCAAAATTTCAGAAGTTTTGAATTAACAGCTACACAAGAGCGGAAAATGAGCTTTAGCAGCTTTTCGAGTATGTGTAACAGACAACTGGTTTTCGCCTACCGAATATGCCAAAAAAATAAGAAAATATAACAAAAAACTTTGACATACATTGAACGTCAAAATTACGAGTGACAGATGGTGGAAAACTTCAAAAATCGTTATGAATTTGGTTTTCCGGTAAGGTAGGCGAAAAAAATATTTTAAATTTTGGTTAGTTACAATTATTTTAAAAACTTCTTTAAGCAGTGTATACACCGTGTCCCAAGTTATCGTTTACATGCAAAAACTCGCTTAATTTAAACGATAATCCAATACCGTACAAGCTTTTTGTGAATAACATCAAAATTCCTTCTTAAAGACGTATCAGAAACTTTATTTTACTCAACAGTCATTTGGCAGCCGCTGCTAACTTTCTATTTTCAAATGGCACTCCCTGTAGGATTACAGATTATACAAGAAACCTCGAGAATTTCAAAAATACTATAACGGTTTTAAAGTGAGATCATAGGCGTGCCTACAGGGGGGGCAGGGTGGGTCATGGCCCACCTTAATCTTTCTACCCCAATTCCACAAAATATCAATCTATTAAAAACATTTTATAATTTTTAAATTTTAACGTTTTTTTTCAATGATACCAGGAAGCAGTTTTTTATTCTTAAAATGAATTTCGGGAAATTGAAGGGCGGCAATTTGCAAAAGCAATGTTTCGGCGGGCACGGCTCTTTGTTTTTTCATCAAATGATTCCGATTTGATATTTGGCCCCCACTAATAAAAAAGTCTACGCCTATGAGTGAGATAGTTAAAGAATTATTCAAGATGAATAATGTGATATTTACGTTGTAAAAATAAATTAGAAGTAATTATAACGGGTTTAAATAAATTAAGTTATTTTACACAGTATGTTTTATTATGTCACAACAAGTAGATGTTGGAGGTTTATCAAGTTAGGTCGGGTTTAAATAAACGTCCGTTGAATAAAATTTGTGGCGCCTCGCCCCTTCGTCCGCATTTTAGTAAAATAACAAAGGGATGGTTTGCTATGAATTCTTTCAGATCAGTAGGTATAGACATACATCGACCTTTCATGACCACAGCTAAAACAGAACAGGACTTGTACTTTCAATATTGGAAATATAAAAAATAAATGGGCTTAAATGACATGTAGAAAATTAGCTAAATGGTTTTTGCAAAGACACAGATGGAATTATTGTGAAATATAGTTTAAATTTTTTTGTGCCGCACACAGATAGCGTATAACAACGGCTGAAATAATTAAAATATTTAAATAAATATTTTTTCAATTAATATGCTTTGAAAATTTGGAAACAAAAAGAGTTATGAAAAGCACATTTTAACATAAAAATTGTACTAGTTAAGCCATCCATTGAAATATCAATACAAAAACTTTTCAGATATTTGTTTGGTCATAATATTCTAGTGTCAAAAATAGGTTAATTTAACTTACCTATAAGCAAAAATGCATACAGAAACGGTTAAATTTTGGGAATTCGAAAGGTAAGATGGATATGTAGATGGCATGACTTTAAAGGCAATAAAATGATAAATTTCTTTGCAAAAAAGTTAAAAATAAAATTCGAGAAATCTGAATTATTTAAAAACAAAAAATTTAAATCTCTTACAGTTTTCGAGAACCCTATTATACACCTCGAATTTGGGACGCACTGTACATACATACATAAATCCAACAAAAAAACGTTACTCTCTTGGAATAATTTTCTTATCTATTGAATATTTTTAATATTATAAAATTTGTATTGCATACAAAACAACTTATCAACATTAGTTGTCATCCTCCTTCAAATTGTAAATTCTTCCTTTGAAAAGAATATTGTTTTTCCTTTTTTTTTTGTCAGAATGTTGTAAAATAATAACAAATGGATGATCAACATTGAATTTTTCAGGTGAGCTGAACCATTGTACCATTATCATTGCTGCAATTGAAAATATTGGTTTATTTTAGATTATTCTTAAGTGGAAGGCATACAACAATGCACTTAACATCTATACACCCAAATAGTTATATATATATAATATTATTAGATTAAATAAGTCTAAAGGAGCTACTATGATGTTCAACCTTGCCTCGGTAGTTCAATGTGCACGTTATTTCATTTTTGAGCGGTTTTCATTGAGAACGAAATGACTTTAATAACTTTATTTTACTTTTTTAAATGAAACTGACTATTTGTAAATAATTCCACATAAAAAAATGTATTTGACAATTTAAAAAATATATAATTATAACAATTTCATGAACAGTGTTTGCGAGTAGAAAATATATCAGGTTCATACTATACGTAATGTCATAAATATTGACATATTTATTACTTGGCCTAGATTGAGAGTAAAAAAATGAATATATTTATTCTCTAATTCTTGTGTCTAAAATGTTTTTTTTAAAACCAAATTATATTAAAAATAACTTTGCATGTAGATTTATGACTATTCATATTTAGGCTGTTGAATTTTTCCACTGAACAATAAATTGCTTCCATCGTTTCTTTCTTGAAGAAATATTAGAAATGGGTGGTCTGCAATAAAATCAACTGGTGGAGGTGAAGGAGGAGGCATACAGCACAACATGAATCCCATTCCTACAAACAAAATATCAGTAGTTTCGAACTAGGCACAAGGAAGTATTAAAATTTTAAAATTATATTGATTTCAACTGCCTAACTATCACGGTTCATGAGATATAGCCTGGTGACAGACGGACGGGCAGCGTAGGCTGAAATTTTTTCAAGGCATCAATTTCTATATAAAACTAATTTGCATATAATAACTATTAATGATTACATATCAAGGAAGATCCATATTTAGACTCTTGAATTTTTCCTCCAAAGAGTAGATTGCATCCATCGTGTTTTTCTTGAAGAAATATTACAAATAGATGGTTTGCAATAAATTCTACTGGAGGAGGCAAAGAACAAGACATACAGATCGCGGAAAGTCTATTCGAGCCATACGATTTACGCAAGTACGACAAGGACAATATGAGCAAAACTACTTGAAAGAGAGAGAAGAATAATTGTTCGCAGTCAGCGTTGGGCGTGTTTTCAGTTCCAGCGACCAATCTGATATGAAAGCAGCGTTGCCAGTTTAAATTGTTTGGTAGGTACTTTCTAAGGAATAATCATTTTATTTTGCATTTAACTTTTAATACGGGATAACGCCGTATTTATTGGGAGGAATTCGAGATTGGTAATATTATTGTATAGTTCAAAAAAATAAATGGACAAATTACAATCTGCAATAAATAAAATCTATGCACTGCTTTCGATTCAACAATTATTGGTATTTAACATTGTTGCCGACAAAAATTGGGAATAACTTTTACAGATAAATACATTTGGCAACAGCTGACTGCGCACAATTTTTCTTCTCTCTCTTTCAAGTGTTTTTCTCATAATTTTCTTGTAGCACTTGTGTAAATCGCATGGCTCGAATAGACTTTTCGTAATCTGTATAACACTGCCTTATGACCATAGCTATAACCAAAATTTTTAATTGAACACAAAAAAAAGTTTATAAATAAGAGCAGAATTTGTTTATTAGTAAGGAAAAAAGCAGGATCGGCTTGTATATACAGGGTGATTCGCTAGCGAAATATCTTTTACAGACTTTGACCCATCGTAACCAGCCGTAAAGTCGCGTCCACATTATGTCGGGCGACCATCCACACTGGATCGACATTGTCGATCGACACCATTCGACATAATGTGGACGCGACTTTAGGCTCTTAATTTTAAAATTAAACGCAATTTTCACACCATGAATTGTTTCAAATAGGATATTTGGAATAATGTAAAGTTGAATCTTTGCTTTCCAAAATTTTAATTTCACTTCTTTAAGACAATCAGATCATATTAAAAATTTCTTTGCATGTAGAATATATCGATTCGTATTAGGGCTCTTGAATTTTCCCCCCAAACAGTAGATTGCTTCTCTCGTTTTTCTGTTGAAGAAATATTAGAAATGGGTGGTTTGCGATAAATTCTTCTGGAGGAGGAGGCATACAACGCATCATCATTTCCATAACTACAACCAAAATTTCAGAAGTTTTGAATTAACAGACACACAAGAGCGGAAAATGAGCTTTTGCAGCTTTTCGTGCATGTGTAACACACAACTGCTTTTCGCCTACCGAATATATGCCAAAAAAATAAGAAAATATAACAAAAAACTTTGACATACATTGTCGTTTGATTCAAAAATGTTGGTGAAACGTCAAAATTACGAGTGACAGATGGTGGAAAACTTCAAAAATCGTTATGAATTTGGTTTTCCGGTGAAGTAGGCGAAAAAAATATTTTGAATTCTGGTTAGTTTCAATTATTTTAAAAACTACTTTAAGCAGTGTATACACCGTGTCCCAAGTTATCGTTTACATGCAATAACTCGCTTAATTTAAAAGATAATCCAATACTGTACAAGCTTTTTGTGAATGTCGTCAAAATTCCTTCTTAAAGACGTATCAGAAACTTTATTTTACTTAACAGTCATTTGGCAGCAACTGCTAACTTTCTATTTTCAAATGGCACTACCTGTAGGAATACAGAAGATTCAAGAAACCTCGAGAATTTTAAAAATACTATAAAGGTCTTAAAGTGATATACCTAGTTAAAGAATTATTTATTCAAGATAAAAAGTGTGATATTTACGTTGTAAAAATAAATTAGAAGTAGTTATACCGGGTTTAAATAAATTAAAAGTTATTTTACACAGTATGTTTTATTACATCACTACAAGTAAATCAAGTAGATGTTGGAGGTTTATTAATTTAGCTCGGGTTTAAATAAACGTCCGTTGAATAAAATTTGTGGCGCTTCGCCCCTTCGTCCGCATTTTAGTAAAATAACAAAGGAATGGTTTGCTATGAATTCTTTCGGATCTGTAAGTATAGACATACATCGACTTCTCATGACCATCGCTAAAACAGGACAGTATTTGAACTTTCAATATTGGGAATATAAAAAATAAATGGGCTTGAAAGACATGTACAAAAGGTTTTTGCAAACACACAGATGGGATGGAATGTAGTAATTTTTTTCGAAATTCCTTCTTGGTAAAAGTGAAATTAGATGCAAATTAGAAAAAGCAATTACAAAAGAAGTTCTAATGCAAGCGAGCAGAAGAAAACTACAAATTACAAGAGGTTAACATTATTTTCAATTAAGACTTAAGACTGGTTTAGCGATGAGCGTTAATGTTACTTATTTGATCGCTTCCATACATCCATCCATACAAGTTCTAACCGCGCTCGACACTGCTTCACTAAAATTATCGCATCAGAGGCGGTCCACTACAGTATACTTTGGCAAGTTTATCTGAAGCCGTGAAAGGAATGCAGTCGAAAACATTCGATATTGCCACGTTTAACTATGAAAAAGCTAAAGTGCTAAGTATGTAGTGATAATAATTGGAAACGAGACTTTTTATTATTAACAACATGATTAAACGTTAATTCTTTAATGTGCTTGTTTCCCTGAATTTTTTCTATTGACAATTTTTTTAAATTTATGAATATTAAAAAATGAACACATTTCCAAATTTGTTATGGGCTTCTTCAAGCTCTGGCAGCGTTATACGAAAACCATAATTATCACACCCTCCGAATTACATAATTGGTGATTTTCATCGAAAGGCCTGACCAGCTGATTTCTTATTGGCAAGCGCGTGCGTGTGTTCTTCCCTCTCACTCCGTCAATTGACTGATAATTATTTATCCAGTGGCGTTGGTATTGTCAGTGACCTTTGTATTTTCAATTTTACCTGGTAAAATAGGAACCGTACGCCATTTATGACAGATGTGCGCCATGTTTCCTCGCCTCCTACCGATGCCCCGTAGCTTCAGATAAACTTGCCAAACTTTACTGGGTCGACGCTCTCAAGGATTGAACTTAATCACGATCTATAGTGGAGCAAGTTCTTTGATCATTTTACAGTTTTCCACTAAAAAAGCTACAAATTTATGTTTAGATATGTTACGGTAAAAGAAGATATTGCGGCAAATGTACACATTTTCCGGTAAATGTGCACATTTATCTCCTCGTTTGGGTAATGTGCATTCAACTAACATTTACAATTTCAAAGAAAAGAAATGTATATTGGTTTTGGTATATGTGAGAAATAGGGGAAAGAAATATAATCATTATATTCTCCATTCCCCTTATGAGTTTTTCAATTTTTTGTAATGAACATTAAGTTATTCAAGAAGGGGGAGCGAATATAATCGTTGGAATTACCCTTCCCCTTTTTGATTAACTTGATATGCGCGTTACTAAGTATTGAATGCAATCACCCTTCCCATTTTTGAAAAATATCCGATACTATCAAGTGATTCAAGAAAGGGAACGGCTAATCCAATGTTTATATTCCCTTCCCCTTCTTGGATATCCTAGTGTGCATTACAATGCATTCATCACTAAAGCAGTGCGATCAACATTTCTTGTTAGAAATCACTTAAAAAACAATAAGAGAAAGAAATATATTTACTATAAATATTTTTTTACTGCAACATTTGAAATTTATTTCTATGCCATCTTTTCTTAAAACATGAAGATAAGAGTATACATTTACCAAAACGTGAAGGCAAGAGTACACATTTGCCGGGAAATGTAGATACATATACATTATATTCAGTTCGTATATACCTAACTTTTTGGGAAATGTACACATTTTACGGTGAAAGTGTACATTCACCGTAGCATTTATACAAAATACAGTGTGGAAACCACTTATGGAATAAAATTCTTTATGTCATTATTTTAGAAAATTATAAAAAATGCCGATACACGTCAACTTTTGAATGTGCGTTATGTAAACATAAAGGTAAATGTACAGGGTAATTCACGCAAGTATGCTATAGTCGGTGTTTTTTTTTATTGAAACACCCTGTATATTTGCATATTTTTGAAATCCTCTTAATGAACCGATTCCAACAAACTAAATAATGTATGGTCAATTATGAATTATACTGGGTGAAATTTTTATTTTTACAGTTATTAAACACATACATAAAATACCTGATGTATTTGATTTTAATACATTAAAATAAATGCTCAAAATGTTCTCCACCTAGTTTTTGACAATAGCAGTCTCCTATAGAACTCCTCCTTAACTTTGTTTAAAGTTTGAGGTGAAATATTCCGTATTTCTATAGTTATCCTGTCTTTGAGGTCTACAATGCTAGTTGGATGTGTTGCATATACTTTGTTCTTGAGATAACCCCACACAAAAAAATCTAACGGCGTAAGGTCTGGCGATCTAGCTGACCATTCAATAGTACCTCTTCGTCCAATCCATTTATTGGGGAAGATTTCATCTAAATAATTTCTTACCATTAAAGAATAATGGGGTGTTGCCCCGTCTTGCTGGAACCAAATATTTTCATTCGGTAAGCTGGGATCTATTGCGTTGGGATATAAGTTTGCCAACGCAGGAATAATTTCATTTCTAAGCATATTTAAACATTTTTCAGCTGTCAAATTTCTATCTATAAATATAGGACCAATAATATGGTCGCCTATGATACCGGCCCAAACGTTCACCTTTTGAGGGTACTGAGTATGTGTCTCACGCATCCAATTAGGATTCTCTGCTGACCAATATCTACAGTTCTGTCGGTTTACCTCTCCATTCAATGTGAATGTTGATTCGTCAGAAAAAAGAATGGTACCAAGAGCTATCTCATTTCTGTTCAGCTTATTCATCAATCTTTCGCAGAAATCCATTCTACGATCTGGATCGTCTTCTGTTAACTCCTGCACAAAAGTTAATTTGTAGGGATGAAGTTTTTCTTTATG
>CAJUYG010000016.1:292567-314383 GCA_910591675.1 Galerucella calmariensis | reverse complement strand
CGAATGGCTTGTTTGAACATCACAGGAGCCATGAGAACAACACCAACCGCAGCAATGGAACTAATTACTGGTCTGACCCCTCTGGACCTGCACGTCAAGGAGGTTGCGTTAATGGCCATGGTACGATTGCGTACGGTTGGTGTAAACCCCGAAGTGGGAGTAGGCCAATTGAGGTTGAGCCTACGACAGGAAGCGCTACCTCTGCTGCAGGCAGCCAACGATGCAATTGAACCCAGGATTTCTGACTGGTCACTGTCAACCAAGGAAACACCTCCATACTATGGGGCTAGTGGACATACCTCTATGCGGGATGTGTGAACAGGAAGATGAAACTGTCTGGCATGTCTTATACGAGTGTTATCGTCAATAAGAGAGTGTGTGTTCGGTGAGTCTTGGTCTACACCTGCCGATATAAAGAAGATGTCTCCCAGTGACCTGTCCACCTTCCTGAGAAGGACAGGATGGACAATGACCTAGGAGGACAACTCCTCGGGAGGATGTACAATGGGTCACATGTGGCCTAAGTGCTGTGAGCCAACACACTCACCCTCCCTACTCCACAGATACAGATACGTTATGGAATTATTTTTGTTGTAAGTACATTAAAAATGTAAAAAATAAACATGGTTTAGTGAGAATCAATATTTTTAAAAACAGAATACGATTTTTTGAAACGAAGCCCGACAGGTTCTGCACTGATCCTTAACAAAACAAACTTCTCACACGGCTCACCAATCCACACTGACCGGATAAATCTCTCTGCCGTTCTATTAGAACTATACAAGAACGCCTCACCGGCGGTCTCGGCGTTTTTATGGAAATCAACCGAACGCCCCTAGGGCGTGCTGGCAGTGAATGTGTTAAATATGACACCAAAAAATTTAATACCAGCTTGGGTTAGATTGATAATGACATCTATTGCGGCAATTTTTATCAGTCTCAATAAACTCATTTTTGTGAGACATCCTATATATATAATTAAAACAGATATTATAATATATGGTACATTGTTTACATTTCTAATGTTTTTAAATAAATAATGGACGAACACCATCATCCTACTAATGTTGGCATTTAACAGGACTCAAATTTTATTAATCCTGTCATCAAAGGCAACATTTTCAACCTTTCCTCGTTTGAATAGTGTTGAAACTGTTACAATTCATCGCGTACGGGCCTTGTTTTATATTCTGGCCGGTAAATTTTTCCTTTAAATAATATATTTAAAATAGATTCTTGATTTTCGTTGGTCGCTTTTACGTTAAGCATAATTAAAAACGGATGATCTGCCTTAAATTCCGTAGTGGGAGATATTGAACGTTTCATTACGACTTTGATTGCTAAAAAAATATTTGTTTTGTAATATGTGAACGTAGAATAGTATATTACATAACGTGAGCGGAAAGTGACATTTTTCACACGAGTGGGAAATATTGTGGCACGAGGCATGAGCCGAGTGCGACAATCACACGAGTGTGAAAAATCACTTTCGTACGAGTAATGTACAGTATTTTTCCTACGATCACGTGATAATTTTACCAAATAATGTGTAATCAACATCTGACATATTAATACACAAAATGTTACAATTAAAGTCAACATAATTTATTTTAAAATTATCAATAACTATCATTAGTGACAAAGATTCAAGTAGTTTAACTATGTATTATAGGTAGGTTATTACAATTATTAATTGGTTGGATAATTATAGAAATTGAAAGTGAAATTATTATTGTTCATCATACTTTATACATACTTATCATGAATACCTTTCAAGATGATTACATTTTCCTACTATTTTAACAGGTAATTTGGATTAGTTGGTACAAAACATCGGACTTCTGACTAAGAGTACGCGGGTTCGATCCCCGACCGCGCCCTAAATTTTTTTTAATGAAGAAAATGACAAAAATTTCACTTTTCAAATAGATCGCTTCAAATTTAGATATTACATAGGTAAATCTAATTAAAAATTATATATTTGACAGCTTGCCAGTGGTCAATCTTAATAAAGATTATACATTTGACAGCTTTTTTATCCGTACACGTACGGATAAGTTTTTTTTCCGTACGCGTATGAATAAAGGCCACTTTCCATAGAACTAGACAGGGCGATATAGGTATGTCACTTTTCTATGTGATCGTAGGAAAAAGAAATTTAATTAGTATGGAAAAAGCTTGCGAGGTGGATTAAACCAAAAAGAAAATGCCCAAAAAATTTAATAAAATGTACAGTACGTCCACGGATAGGGAACATTTTTAATCAAAGTTTTTGATCAACAGTTTTTCAAAATAATAACTTGATCCTGCCACTGCTTTACCGTCCTCATGATACACTTTTTTTGGAAATAATTTACCTACCCTGTATTAATCGTTTTATATAGGGTGGTTCGTAAGTAATGGACCAAAGTAAAATGGAAGATTCTTGCCCTAAAAATATGACGCAACTTCTTTCAATAAAATATTGATGATAAGAAAGGTACAGGGTGGCAAAGTTGAAATATCAAAAATGATTTTTCTCAGTAAATTGGAAGATTTTGGATATACAAACGTAAAAATTTGAAGATAGAGGTTTTAGGGACTGGGAAATCATAAAATATTATCCATTTTAATGTATTTTCTAGAGGGCGCCGCAAAAGCTATGTTGCGATCAACTTTATTTATTTATTTATCGTTAACGGTATCTCTTTATTTATTGGAAAATATTAAAACTGCATCATTTTTGCGAAAAAAAGTTATAACTATCATAAGTCTCAAAAGTTACTGGTTTTCGAGATATTCGCATTTTTAAACCTCCCTTCATAATTTTCATTTCATTTATTAGCACAAAAATGATAATGTTAGTGGGCTCGCTGATGTCAGAAAATTTATTATCAGCTATAATATAGCAAGAACATTAATAATTTGAAATAATTTTGCCATAACTTTCCTCAAGTATGTTGCTTTGAGGTAACAGCCCTCCGCCTTCGGAGTCGGGTTGTTACTAAGCAATACGCTTTCGAAATCTATGACAGTATTATTGAAAATTATTAATGTTCTTGCTTATATTATAGCTGATAATAAATTTGCTGACATCAGCGCCTACTAACATTATTATTTTTGTGCTAATAAATGGAATGAAAATTATGAAGGAGGGTTTAAAAATGCGAATATCTCGAAAACCAGTAACTTTTGAGACTAATGATAAGTATACCTTTTTGTCACAAAAATGATGCAGTTTTAATATTTTTCAATAAATAGAGGGATACCGTTAACAATAAATAAGTTAATCGCACAGTTATACTAATTACATAGCTTTTTTGGCGCCCTCTAGAAAATACATCAAAATGGATAACATTTTATGATTTCCCAAGCCTTAAAACTCCTATCTTCAAAATTTCACGTTTGTTTATCCAAAATCTTCCAATTTACCGAGAAAAAACATTTTTAACATTTCAACTTTGCCACCCTGTATCTTTCTTATCATCGATATTTTATTAAAAGAAGTTGCGTCAAATTGTAATATTTTTAGGCGAAGAATCTTCCATCTCACTTTGGACCATTACTTAGTATAAACAAAAACCAATACGAAAAAAAAAACTAATTCAACAAAAAATGTATTTAAAACAAGCTTACGATTATATATTTTTTCAATTTTAAATAAATATTTTTGTTATCAAGGTTGGAGCATCACCCCAGTGAATAAAATATTCAAAATGTTTTCCTCTTGTATTGTATTTTCCTTTCTCGTGAGACAAATGAAAAACGGATGATCCGCAATAACCATTTGAATTGGGTCCCTACTTCTTGAACACGTTTTCAGTTTAATAATTTTTGCTAAAACCATATACCGACTAATAATAAACAGCAGTCATCAAAAGAAAGTTATTTATAGCGAAATGCAAATGAATACATATTCGGAACAACAAAATCATGCTTCAAAGTTTTATTTGAGACAAACTATATTTCCGAAATAGACGTATAGTTTGCCTCAAAGTATATCGTCTTCACTTTTGCCGGCAATCATAAAATTAATGGACCAATAGCTGCTGTAGAAGAGATGGCCAGAGACGGATCATTTAAAATTATGTTAAAAAGGATAAAATTCACAAATATCTATCTTTTTGTATTTTTATCATACATCCTTTGTTTTTTATTTAATATGTGAAGACCATTTCTCTAATTTTTGAGAGATTATTAAATACTATTAACTTATATCTGACAGATAGTCTTGAGTTATAAACTCATCTTCATTTTATTTTTAAACATTTTCAAAATTATGATATCAATTTGTAGTAAAAATCTGTTTTTTTCAAGATCTTGTTATCACTTAATGAGTATCTATGACATATTTATACGTACCTGGAAAAATTATTACTCCAACTTTTCTTTTTAATCAATGAATGTTTTTATTTTCAAATAATGTTATCAGTTTAACATGCTTAAATGTATCACAAATCACAAATCTAAAGATAATGTTTATCTGATTACGTAGAATGGAATATGATTATCTATAGGAGTCATATTTTTTTTCGAATCTCTTATTTAAAACTAGCTTAAAATCGAAAAAAAATACCGTAAAAAACATCCTTAGGAGACCCACCATACAAATTTTCACTTTTCACCCAGCTCGAGAAATTTCTAATTTATCTGCCGCACCCTGTATATTAATTCTAATAAATTCTAATATACAAATTGTTCTAAATATCAGATCACTTCTTTTCCGACATTAAAGTCAATTCAATTTCCAAAAAGAAGTCATAGATTGTCAAAAATAAGAAGCTAACATTTTTTTTTCAAATCTCTTATTTAAAACTTGCTTAAAATCGAAAAAAAAACCATAAAAAAAATTCCTAGGAGACCCACCATACAAATTTTCACTTTTCACCCAGCTCCAGATATTTCTAATTTTTCTGCCGCACCCTGTATATTAATTCTAATAAATTCTAATAAACAAATTGTTCTAAATATCAGATCACTTCCTCTCGACATTAAAGTCAATTCAATTTCCAAAAAGAAGTCATAGATAGTCAAAAATAAGGAGCCAAAATTTTTTTTCAAATCTCTTATTTAAAACTTGCTTAAAATCGAAAAAAAATCCCATAAAAATCATCCTTAGGAGCCCCACCATACAAATTTTCACTTTTCACCTAGCTCGAGATATTTCTAATTTATCTGTCGCACCCTGTATATTAATTCTAATAAATTCTAATATACAAATTGTTCTAAATATCAGATCACTTCTTTTCCGACACTAAAGTCAATTCAATCTCCAAAAAGAAGCTTTAGATTGTCAAAAATAAGGAGACAATATACCAAAAATTCCATGAAACAATAGTGCTAACAACGACTAGAATGACATCACAGAATTAAGACGAGCAGATGCTTATCTTTGACTGAGATTATTTCATAAAAGTATTATGTGGAAGACATTTGAACTACTCAAAATAAGATAAAACAGATTAATAGCGGCCAGTTATAAGAGCCTCCAAAGATAAGATGGAGATATAAAGAAGGGGCTTCAACAAAATTGGTTTGGCCGGAGGCACAAGCGGCCTCATAAAGTTCAGCGGATATAATGATAGTAGACAATTTGTGTACCTTCTACTATTTGCTGTATAAAGCAGTTTTATTTGTTGCATATACTTTCTTTGAATGTATATTGAAAAATTTCATCTGGATAATTTTGTACAATTTTTATCTTTCGTTGTAAACAGATTGTATTCGTTTTAAAAACAATTAGTAAGCAAAGTAGCAAAGAAAATAAAAACAAAAGCACAAGCGACAAAGCCATTTAAAAAAAAAACAACGCTGAGCAGCTCTGAAAATAAAACATTCTATTTTTGCCTACAGAGTGACTCATTTAAAATAAAATAAATGTGGGGCTTTAAAGTTATAAAAATAAACACCGTATTATGAGGTTTCCAGCTACCGAAACGTCGAAATAAAAAATAAAATACATTATTGTGGTTTGATTCCCAAAAAATAAGAGAAAAAATAATAAGTAATGCCACAAGGAACTTACAGTAGATATGAGGTTTCTAGGTTTAACTCAAATCGATATAGTTTTGAATCACCCTGTATTCAGATTCTTCAAGTTTTTAGTACGAAATAATGAAACAGCGGTTTGTTTAACCGGTGTGGTGGGGTAAACACACTTTACTACAGTGTAAAACATACAATTTCTTCATTTCTCTTGATATGAATGAAATTTCAGAGCTACTCTGTATGTAAATGGAAAAAATTTACTTACCAGTAGCTGCTGCAGCTTCGGCGCCTTCCTCGTTGACTTCAATAAAAGCTTTGTGTATAACTTTGCTCACTTTTAACGGTTCGGGACTTTTAAGCATGCCGCTGAAATCAGCGCCATTCGAAAAGATTACGTCAAGTCCCAACTGAAAAAGATTGGAAATTTCACGACACTAATCAAAGATAAAACAAGAAGTCTATCGATATCCCAATCAAAAAACTTTTTTTTTTCGAAATTTTTCAATATTTCGCGCTGGGAGGAAGGTAGAGGAAAATAAAAAATACCACCGTGTAGAGGGAGGGTTTCTTAACAAAAAAGGTATTTTGCGTTTCTTTCGTCTGAGCAATGGTTTGTCCGGAAAAAATTCGGTAAACTAAGTATATGTTCCGCATCCGCGCGACTCTATTTTCTGAAGCGCGGCGGAGTACATTATAAACTATTGTACAGTTATAATGATGTAGATATAAATAATTGTAATACAGCGTTTTGAAGAGGAAAGTGTCGGCTTTAAGATGGCATTTTTTTGTCATAGCACATAATCATTTTTGGCAAATTACTCATATATAATATAAATATTATATTCTAAAAAAAACCAAGTATCTCAATAAATAGCTATTTATGCCATCAGTTACGAAATGCCTAATTTTGTGTAACTCACAAGTTACATAAAATTTCATTTCGTAACGTATTGCATACAAGATTTTTTCTAATTTTGAAGAAAATAATGAAAAAATAAAATTTAATATAATTGATAAAAATTTAGAAAACATAAATTTAGTTTGTTGCTGTTACTTCATGTTAGTTGTCAGTTTGACATTTTGTAAAAAAGTCTAGACGGAAGGTTTTTAGCGAGATTGATATATTTTTAGTTTTATTTTTAAAAAATGAGTGATTCAAGTTCTGAAGAGCTACCAAGCGATATTGAAGAGGCAGCAGGTAATGCGCTATTATCAGTAATTCCCAAAAAGTCAAAGGCAGTTTATTATTTGGCATACGAAAAATTTGTTACGTGGTGTGATGAGAAGAAAATTAAACATGTTAATGAGAAAGTTTTACTTGCATATTTTGAGGGTAAGAAAGATCTAAAAGTTTCCACATTATGGATACTTTACTCAATATTAAGGTCAGAACTAAATCTGAAAAGGAATATTGATATTAAAAAATATACAAATTTGGTAGCATATATTAAAAGGTAAGCGGACGGGAGCAGTGCTAAATAGTCAAAATTTTTTATCGAAAAAGATTTTGCCAAATTTTTAGTGGAAGCTGATGACAAAGAATACTTAATGGCTAAGGTTGCAATGATAATTGGAATGACAGGAGCAAGCAGAAAAGCAGAATTAATATTTCTTCCAGTTGAAAATGTTATAGACGAAGGAAGCCATTTTCGTGTTGATATCCCACCTTCAAAAACAAAAGTTATACAGAAGTTTGCAATTACCACTGGAGACATTGAAAATACGAATCTTGTTGAAATATTCAGAAAATATATTAAGTTGCGTCCCCAGGTTCTTAAACATAACAGATTTTTTGTAAAATATACAAATGGAAAATGTACCAGAAATCCTGTGGGAATTAACACAATTAGCAGTCTGCCAAAAGTTATTGCACAATTTCTTGGTCTTTCAAATCCTGTTCTATATACTGGCCACTGCCATAGATAATATAACGCCACTGCTTCAGAAGAAGCTCTGCCACTTTCCTAGCATACAGTGGCGCTGATATTTTAAAATGAAAGAGGCATGGAGGTTGGAAATCTACCTCTGTTGCGGAGGGATATGTTGAAAATTCCATGAATAATAAAAAACTTATAGCGCAAGAAATATTTGGTGAAACATCTAATGCAATGTGCGCCGCTTCCCAAATAACATCAAGTTTGAGCAATGAAAAAAATATGTCGTCGGGAATTAATTTGAATAATTGCAATAATTGTGTTATCAATATTTATAATAATTAATTAATTTATAATTTATGTTTTTAACTTGTATTATAACAGTTTAATAAATAGAATAATTCTTTTTGTCACTAATTTTGAAATACATTTTTCGGCATAAAATTTTACTTTATGCAACTAGTTACAAAAAGTAAGACGTTTCATAATGTCAATCAGTTTTAAAAAGTGTCACTTTATATGTCAAAATTAGAAAAAATATATTATATAATAAGATAGCATTGAAACAATTTTTTGAAGGATGGAAACTGTTATTTAGGAGGTCTGTTCCATAGATAATATTTACGGATAATTAATTTTCCCAATTACGAAATACGGCACTTTTCATCATTTTAGGAATCTTGAATTTACAAGAAAACATATATATTAAACACTGTAACTTTGATAAAACTGGAGTAATTTTAATGATGGGGTTTGCGTAGAAATGTTGGGAAAACTTCCAAGATCAAGAATATATAATTACAAAATTATTTAATTTACATACATTTTTGGATTCAATGATTTTTTGTATTATAAGCGAAATAGCAATTTTTATAGAATCGGGTAGGAATCTTCTTTATTTTTTTTAAATAAAAGTTAATACCCATGCAATATAAAGATTAATATTCAACGAACAAAATGTATATAGTTAAAATGTATAAAAAACAATTAATATATAATTTTTTTCATACCTTTTTCCAATAAAAATATGTAAAAATTAATTTATCACCTTTTATTTATTATTTACAAACTTAACTCTTACCAAGGATTGAAAAAAAATTCTGATTGAATATTTATATTTTTTTCCGCCGTGCAGCAGAGTCGCGCGGATGCGGAACACATACTTAGTTTACCGAATTTTTTACGGACAAACCATTGATCGGACAAAAAAACGCAAGAGACCTTTTTTATTGCAAAACACTTCCTCTACACGATGGTATTTTTTATTTTTCTCCATCTTCCTCCCAGCATGAAATATTGAAAAATTTCGAAAAAAAAGGTTTTTTTTTTTTCTAATTTGGGAAATCGATAGACTGATAAACTTATTTTTATATTAATCTACATACTTCAAATGACCCATACCGACTGGCCTACAAAGGACTTTTCAAATAGAGAGAAGATAGAAAAATTTACAAATCAGTTTTGACAAACCAAAATATAATTCTTACTTTTGTCAAGGGTTCCTGTAGATCAATGGTGGTCTCAATCTTGAATTTCGGCAGTGCAACAATCACTTCAGGTCTATACATATTCTCTGTTATTTTGGTAAGATCCGTTTTAGCCAACTTAGCCTCCAGCTCATCGATGCCGGCTCTCTTATTCGGCAAAATAACGATCATGCTCAAATCCCTATTGGTGTACGGCAATTCCAATACCTTAGCGTCCAACTCTTCATCGTTTTTAAAGTAGAATTTCTTTTTTAAATGCATCATCTGAACGTCAATAGTATCAGTATCGTTCAAATAGAACTTCTCTGTTTGAGTCGCCTCAGGTCTAAAAGGTTCCGCCCATTTTCCTTTGAAGTAAATAGCGTTCACCAAAACCAGACGAGTGTCTTTATCTAAATCGTCAGGCTTGATCAAATCTTTGATTTTATTTTTAGTTTTTTCCTCCACCCAAGTGTTGATGGTTTTAGCAGCTGGCGCTCTATCCGCGAACTCAATATTCTCGACTTCGGAGAAGAAATGGCTGACCACTACATCTTTAAAACTATCCTGCAGTTCGTAGCTTTGTTTCAAGTACACTTTATTGGCCATCAATAAAGTAACATCTTCTACGGAATTTAATTTTGTCATGGCATCTTTGTAGCCTTTGGCTAATGTTTGTATATCGGAAACTTGTAGAGCTTTCGTGAAAGCTGTTTGGGTGTCGCCTTTGGAGCCTTGCGCTGCCAAAGATAGAATGGCGTGAATACTTATCGGGGAGAAGAATATATTTTTGCCTTTTTCCTCGGCGAATATTTGGTAAGCGTTTCTTGTGAACAGACCGTTTCCCTGAAGGACGGCGAGCAGGTGTTTGTTTTCATCAGCCATGACAGTTGCTGGAGTTGTCAGTAGAAAAAGTTGAAAAAATGCTGGAAAACAAGATAGATGGTCAGGTGTAATAATATCTAATAAGGTTTCCTAATATTATAATTATTTAAAGTTAATTTGCATCATAATTTCAACACCCTGTATTCAAATAGCCAGAAACATCGCTTCCAGAGCATGATCTACTACCTTTTTCAACACCCTGTGTCGCATTCAAAGTAAAATTCAATATTTTTCAATTGGTACAAAAATGTTGGATCCCCCCTATAAGTTTATCGGTCTAAATCGAACTTAACGCGAACATTTAATCACAATTTATATTAAACACTGTATTAAATTTGTATTTGATCAATAGCCCCCGTAGAATTCAATGAAATAAAAATATACCTAAAATCTCTACACTTTTGCTTTTGATTTTCGCTAGCACAAAAAAAGGTCTATCTATTTTTACTAATCGCATTCTTGCATGTTAAAATATTTTATCTCAATCATAATATTACAAATTCTCATCGATCTAAAAATAGTTCGAAGTCAACACTTAAAGTTGAACTAGAATCTAAAAGAAGAAGTATTTCAAATGTAAATATAAAGCTAGATTTTTAGATTTGAAAATTGTAAAATTAATTTCCCACTTTAATATATTTTTTGGTGGAGCGTAATTCTCTAGAGTGGCAGATTCAAATAATATTTAATAAAAAATTTACATTTTTATGTTCTGATAATAATCTATCTACATTTTGAAACAATAAAAGCATAAAAACAAATACAAACCCACAATAGACTGTAATAAAATATATAATTTCAAGGTAATGCAATATTGAGTACCAAAATACACAAATTGCTTTATTTTTAGTATCCCATATCATCTACAAAAAAATAATAAATATAAGTGCACACACTGACACACACAATCGGTATATTTTAAAAATAAAGTCTTTCAAACTAGTTTTTAAAAGTTTAATTTGTATAGGTAAATTATCAATTTTAAAGCCACATTTTCCCTAGAAATTTTTGGTGTACACCAATGGAGTTACGCCCACTAATAATCATGCTATTTTTATAAACTCTAAAACTGGTATTCGTATATTTAAAAAAACTGCAAGTGCACAACCTACCTATAATAAAATATTACTTCTTCAAATAATTTGAAATGGTAACCAAAATTCTACCGCTATCGATTTAATGTTAGCTCTGCACCCACACAAAAAAAAACATAAAAAATGTAATGGCATTCCATTTTACTTATTTAAGTATAAATAATTAATCGTAACAACCAAATTTTAAGTTATCAGTACCGTCTAACAAGTTAAATTAGATAGAAACAAATCATTTAAATGAGTTACCTACTTGATGATACTTGAAACTTACCCAAAAATATCTTCGGTTCAAATATAACAAACCCGCTTGCCGACACTAAGTTGAAAAAATAATGAGAAGTAATTATTCTGCACAATCGATATAAACGACTACCAGAATTTTCAACCTTGACCAATCCCATATATTAAATACGAAGACAGACGAAGAGGAAAAAAATTTATTTTCAGCCAAAAAAATTATCGAAGTGTCAAGTGCAAGTACGTGGAGGTGGAAAATCGATATGTACATCACTCAATATTTAATCGAAACGCTTTCGATTAGAGATGCTTTCGAACGTTTGATTCTGGCTACAAACCCGCAGACCGGGAAATATTTTTGCACTAAATCCAAAACACTGCTTGTACTACACAGCATCCTCACATATTCACTCTTTATACATACTCCTTAGCCATGGAATAATAGATAGTCTGATTTATTATTATTCATATTTAAAAATTCGGACGTGTCTCCATGATTCAGACTATTCAATGCTTTTCAGTATCAGCAGTACATATGGAATCGATTATATAACTGTTCAGTAAAAGATGACATACATGACCTTGACTTCAAAAGAAAATTGTTTATAATTATAATTAAAACCAAAATGTTTTATAGCTTATAGGTAGCCTTTAACCGCCTCTAATAACTCACATTAAGTAATAAAAAAATTCAATTAAAAGTTGGCTATTCAATTAGGTTAACTAAATATTGTGTATTTTTGAGGTTATGATAATTCTACACCCACACCGGTACAAGAGTTTTTTCATTAATATTTATGATAATGAGTGAGCCTACAGAAACGACTTCTTGTCCCATATGTAACAAAGACTTTGCTTTAAGTTATATTGAAAATCATGTTAATCGTTGCATGTTTTTGAATTGTCCTGAAGATCAACAAAAACGTAAGCGTTCTCCAAGTCCTATGTCTCAATGCACACAACCAAAAATATCACTACTGCAGAAGTCACCAAGACATTCCAATAGTCAAGAGTTTGGAAGTATAAAAAAGCCCGTGGAAAAGGTAGAGTGTTCTAGTAAAAATGAAGTGAAGTTTACACCAAATTTTTCATTTGTAACTCCGTTAGCAAAACAAGTTCAACCAAAAACTTTAAATGATTTTTGGGGCCAAAATCAAGTTTTAGGAAAAGACTCAGTACTACGAGATTTACTAGCAAAAGCAGAAATACCAAATATGATTCTTTGGGGACCTCCAGGTTGTGGCAAAACATCATTATCAGGTGTAATAAATGAAATATGTAAATCAAATCCCAGCAAACTTAGATTTACTTCGCTTTGTGCTGCAAGTGCAGGAGTAAAAGATGTTCAAAATATTATTACTGTATCAAAGAATGAAATGAAATTTGGGAGAAAAACTGTTTTATTCTTAGATGAAATACATGCTTTTAATAAAAGACAACAGGATACAATGTTACTAAGTGTTGAAAAAGGAGAAATTATTTTGGTAGGTGCAACAACTGAGAATCCTTCATTTTCTATCAACTCAGCCTTGTTAAGTCGATGTAGGGTAATGGTTATGGAAAAATTAAACAGTGATACTTTGTATAAAATACTTGAACAAGCTGCAGTTAAATTCAATATCAATATTATAGAAAAAGATAATGGTTCAAACTCAAATGGCCAGTTGAGGTAAGTGAAAATGCAATTAAATGATTTTATTTAAAGTATAAAGTTGTTAATGTGGAAAAGAACATTAAATTGTTATTACCTGACAATAACGAAACCATTACTCACAAGATAATCATAAAAATATACTATTTTAAAAAGCAGGGTACTTACTCTGATGAATTCTTGTAAAAAGGGTGCATTACAGTCAAAATCCATTATGCTCATAGCACAAGATAAGGCAATTCGATTTTTCTTTCAAGAGAAAAACATAAATTCAACTTCAAACTTGGCTTCTCCATTTTGAATGCCACAAGTGAAGTTTCTTGAACAAGTGGTGTGTGTGTGTGTGTGTTTGTCAGTGGAGTCCAATAACTTGAATAAATGAAATTTTTTTAGCAAATCAATAGAAAATGAAGCTTTACAATGGCTAGCAGATATTAGTGATGGAGATGCAAGAATAGCTCTCAATAATTTGCAGTTGGTGATACAGCACAATGAAGATGGTAAAGTGATAAATATTGATGATATCAAAGAAGGAATGAAGGTAAAATTGGATGGAGACGTGCTTCATCCACCTCAACCTAATAATTAGTTCAACTTCTTACATTATTTCTTCTCCAATCAAAGTTCAATACATTTTAACAAACATCAATCAATCTATGTATGTTTTTTCATTTGTAGAAATCACACATGTTGTATGATAGAAAAGGCGAAGAGCATTATAACCTTATATCGGCAATGCATAAATCCATAAGAGGATCCGATGAAAATGCAGCTCTATATTGGACAACTCGAATGATTGTAAGTGGAGAGGATCCCAGATTTATTGCTCGAAGACTTGTTAGAGCAGCTAGTGAAGATATTGGTAACATCAACTAATCGTAATTAATAAAAATATTTAAAATAATCTTTTTAGGTAACGCAGACCCCAACGCGCTACAATTAGCCATATCCACTATGCAAGGCTGTCAACTTCTTGGTATGCCTGAAGCAGATGTATTATTAGCACAGTGTGCCATTTATTTAGCCCGAGCTCCAAAGTCGAGAGAAGCAGATAGTGCTTTGGCCAAAGCAAAAAAATTAATCACAAATCACAAAGGTCCTCAACCATCTGTACCGATGCATATTAGGAATGCACCCACAAAACTTATGAAAGAATTAGGTGAGTTGTACAAAGTATCAGGCATAGTTGCTGTTGAGTTTTTAATAATTTTTTTTTGTAGGTTATGGTGAGCTCCAGAATGGTTCCGAGTTTATTTTTATGCCTCCAGAGTATAAAAATGTTAATTTTTTTTAAAATAAACTTATTTTTTGCAAGGTTCTTATTAAATAAATCTGTTGAAATTATTTTCTGTCATTTCAATTTAAAAATAAATAAACTAACGATAGCTAGATGGCGCTTTTAAACCATAATTTTGTTTGTTATAGAAAACTTGAATATGCTCATTATAATACAGGCGCTATTGAGCATGATCTTGACAAGGTTTCTGGAGATTTCGGCTGCTTTCATCTCATTTTCTTTAAGGTAGAGGGTGAATGAAATGATTATTTTCCCTTCTCCTTCTTGAAGAATATTGTTATTGTAAATTAGTGATTGAAATGAAATATGTGAGATAGTTTGAAACATAAACTAAGGCAAAACTATTCAAAATTGAAGTAAAGTTAAAAATCAGAACTTAAAAATAAACAATAGGGAAATTCCAAAGTTATTGCACCTAAATCGTCCAAATTCCAAAGTTTTTGCACCTAAATCGTCCAAATTCCAAAGTTTTTGCACCTAAATCATCCAAATTCCAAAGTTTTTGCACCTAAATCATCCAATTCCAAAGTTTTTGGACGTAAATCGTCGAAATCCCAAAGTTTTTACCTCTAAATCATCCAATTTCCAGTTTTTGCACCTAAATAATCCAAATTCCAAAGATTTTACACCTAAACCGTCTAAATTCCAAAGTTTTTGCACCTAAATCATTGAAATGCCTAAGTTTTTGCAGCTAAATCATCCAATTTCCAAAGTTTTTGCACCTAAATCATCCAAATTCCAGAGTTTTTGCACCATAATCCAAATTCCAAAGTTTTTGGAGCTAAATCCCCCAAATTCCAAAGTTTTTGCACCTAAATCATCCAAATTCCGAAGTTTTTGCACCTAAATCATCCAAATTCCGAAGTTTTTGCACCTAAATCATCCAAATTCCAAAGTGTTTGCATCTAAATTTCAAAGATTTTGTACCTAAATCATCCAAATTTCCAATTTTTTGCACAAAAATCATCTGAATTTCAAAGTTTTTGCAGCAAAATCATCCAATTTCCAAAGTTTTTGCACCTAAATAATCAATAATCCAAAGTTTTTGAAGCTAAATCATCCAATTTCTATAGTTTTGCACCTAAATCATCCAAATTCCAAAGTTTTTGCACCTAAATTGTCCAAATTTTATTTTAAAGAAACTTATTTTTTGCAATGTTCTTATTAAACAAATCTGTTGAAATCATTTTCTTTCATTTCAATTTAATAATAAATAAACTAACGATAGCTAGATGGCGCTTTTAAACAATAATTTTTGTTAGAAAACTTGAATATGTTCATTATAATACAGGCGCTATTGAACATGATCTTGACAAGGTTTCTGGAGCTTTCGGCTGTTTTCATCTCATTTTCTTGAAGGTAGAGGGTGAATGAAATGATTATTTTTCCTTCCCCTCCTTGAAGAATATTTTTATTGTAAATTAGTGATTGAAATGAAAATTCCTGTAATCTCTATGTCTTTTATTAATAAATTCTGTAATATACAGACCAAATTGCTACAACTTGTCGCTCACTTAGAGATGACAAATTAAAAGAAAAAAAATTGTAAATTTGGTACAATGAGTTTATCAATTCAATTATTCATTCCAAAACAAGCATAATAACGGAAGACAGAAAAAAAATATAGAATTGCCGTTAAGTCCAAATACCTTCGCCAATTTTTATCAACGAATTTTTTTATTGGATAAAATTCAGAAAATATTTTTATAAAATAAAAATTGACGATAACATTGAACTCGAATTAAAACAAAAATCGATACAATATCTGTACAGATATAGATATTTAATACCTCCTTACGTACACGAAATTCACTAAATAAAAATTTAAAAGTCACTAGTTAATAATTTAAATCTTAAAAATATAAATGAACGAATTTCGGAAACTCTCCCCATCTTCAAAGCTCCCGAGACGATCATAATTTTTTTTTCTAATTCATAACTGGTCGGTTGGAAATAAATAAAAACCTTCCAATTAATCGGACTACTCGGAAAAAATCAGTTAAAAATAACGCAGATTGTTTACATCAATATATACAGGTTGCGCCAGATAGATCTCCAAAAATAGGAGTTAGTATGGAGAGTTTTCTATTTAAAAAATATATTGCCTTTTTCCCACTTCGGAATACATTTTTTTAATGAGACACCCTGTGTATTTTTTCAATTTTAGGAATATCAACCGTATATTCTGTGTACATTAAATTCAATATTAATTTAAAAAAAAATAAAATTATCAGCTATTATGTTGAGCTAAATAGTTTACAATGTAAATTATCTCAATTATACAGGGTGCTGGCATAATTTGATAAAATCTTCAATAAAAACCTTCAAAATTGCAAAAATCAAAACATAAAAAACCAATAATAGTGAAATTCCCAAGTTTTTGTGTTAAAATTCTTCAAAAAGATTTCGAGTGACAGAAAGGAAGAAATATATTGAAATATGTGAGATAGTTCAAGATTTAATCGTACCAAATAGATTTTATTCCAAAACGGGATAAATAAGATGAACTATGTGAGATAGATTGAAAAATTTTCATCCCAAATGAGGCAAAACTATTCGAAATTGAAGTCAAGTAAAAAATTAGAACTTAAAAAACAACAATAGTGAAATTCCAAAAAATTGCACCTGAATCGTCCAAATTCCAAAGTTTTTGCACATAAATCATCCAAATTTCTAAGTTTTTGCACCTAAATCATCTAAATTTCAAAGTTTTTGCAGCTAAATAATCCAATTTCCAAAGTTTTTGCACCTAAATCATCAATATTCCAAAGTTTTTGCAGCTAAATCATCCAATTTCCAAAGTTTTTGCACCTAAATCATCCAAATTCCAAAGTTTTTGCACCTAAATCGTCTAAATTCCAAAGTTTTTGCGCCTAAATCATCCAAATTCCAAAGTTTTTGCACCTAAATCGTCCAAATTCCAAAGTTTTTGAACCTAAATAATCCAAATCCCAAAGTTTTTGCACCTAAATCGTTAAAATTTCAAAGTTTTTGCACCTAAATCATCCAAATTCCAAAGTTTTTGCAGCTAAATCATACAAATTCCAAAGTTTTTGCACCTAAATCATTCAAATTCCAAAGTTTTGCACTTAAATCATCAATATTGCAAAGTTTTTGCAGCTAAATCATCCAAATTGTTTTTGCACCTAAATCATCCTAATTCCAAAGTTTTCGCAACTAAATCATCCAAATTCCAAAGTTTTTGCACCTAAATCGTCCAAATTGCAAAAAATCCAAAGATTTTGGTATGTGAAGAAGTGGAAGAAATATAGTGAAAGATATGAGATGGTTAAACATTGAAATCATAAAAACAACAATAAGAATGAAATTCAAAACTAATTTTTGTGTTTTAAATCGCCAAAAAATAACACAATATCACAGAGGAGTTGTCTCCTCTCATTTTAGTTCCTCCTTCCCACTTTAAAAACGGCTTTCTTACAGTTATAGCTGATTGTAAGCTTTTAAATAGACACTCTGTATAGTGACAAAGTGGGACAGCTCCAATCTTCACCGGAAGTAGAAAAAATATGGTAATATTTCCACCCTCCATACCATTTTTCACCTCAACTACTCGAGATCTTTCTAATCGCCGGTTATCTGCCACACCCTGTATATACATGTATTAAATTCAAAACTGTGTCTCGTTTCCACGCAGAATTTCTTTTTTTGCTAAACTGTTATTTCAATCCACTAAAATTCCAATAAAAACATTCAATCTTGAAAGTTTTTAGGTGAAATTTTTATTCGACGTAAACAAACTGCAATAAGAGAGGGTTGATTAAATAAAATCACGATCACACAAGGAACAATCTAATATATTCAAATATACAGTGTGGTTTATGCACGTAGAATGGAATGTGTCAAAATTTTTTGCTTTTTTTATCTTGTAACATATTGCACACATATATTAATTGAAAAAGAATAGCCGATTTTTGAGCTAAATCCTTTTTTTCATCAACAACCTCCTCAAGGTGGTCATTTTTTTTTCTTTAATATACAGGGTAGCGAGTAAGTCTGGCGCACCAAGTCATTTTCTTTGAAAATAATTATCATATAATCATCAAATTTTAGTGTTATGAACAGTATTATTCGTTTTTAAGAGGAACTTCCAAAAACAAAAACGAAGAATACAAAATTTGATAATTATATGCTTATTCTTTTCAAAGAAAATGAATTGGTGCCAGACTTTCTCGCTACCCTGTATATTTAACGATATCAACTTAAAAAAAATCAACGTACAAATCACACACATACACACTTAATTTAGACATTTCGAATGAAATGTCAGTGCTCGACTTCGATAAGCATATCGCTGATAAATGTACATCAAGATCGGTTGACAATTTTTAAAAGGAAAGACGATAGTTGTTTCAAAATATGAATATTACACTTTTCTACCTCAGACCTTTCGACACGCGCCGCTAGATCGCACTACAATACGATCCACCGCAACATGGAGGTATGTAAAACCAACTGACAATGTTTATTTGGGGTAATGATAAGGGCGGTTATTTAAGGGTGGATTTTATGGAGAAATTGGAAAAAAGAACATTTTGGGGTGGAAAAATTGGAATTGGTTTTAATAATACTGTGTTTTTACAAGACAGGGAGTCAAAGACACAATTTTGCTGTATGTTTTCCATACAAAATGGGACTTTTGTCAAGTCTTGTAGAGTCGCGTGTAGCCTAGATTAGAGTGTAGACTATTTTTTTTTTCGGTCCCATCGTGAAATTGTGTTGGAAAAACATGAAATTCGCGTTTTTTCAACATTTATCTCGAAAATGACAAGAGTTGCATGAAAAAATGTAACTGACAAATTTGTAGGAAATTTATTGTCCCACAAAAAAGGTCCTTAGCACAAAGTCGCTAAAATCAAGATTTTTGGAGATATTTCAGTCTAAAGTTTTTGGGATTCCAAATTTTTATTGAAAAATTAGTTTTCGTATATTTTCAATGGGAAATCTTTACACGCCCTGTCTAGGACTCAATATCAAGTGTCGGGGATTTTTTTGGATATTTCCTACAAAATTCCACGATGGGACCGAAAAAAAATCACCCGAGTAGTCGGCTTTAGCTGCAGCTGACCGGGACTTTGTCAAGTCTTGCCGATCCGCGTGTAGCCTAGTCTAGAGTGCAGACTATTTTTTTTCGGTCCCATCGTGAAATTGTGTTGGAAAAACACAAAATTCTCGTTTTTTCGCATTTATCTCGTAAATGACAAGAGTTACATGAACAAATGTAACTGACAAACTTGTAGGAAATATATTGTCCAACAAAAAAGGTCCTTCAAATCGCTAAAATCAAGATTTTTGGAGATATTTCAGTCTAAAGTAATTGGGATTCCAAATTTTTATAGGAAAAAATCAGTTTTCGTGTATTTTCAATGAGAAATCTTTACACGCCTTGATCCAGGACTTAATATCAAGTCAGGGAGTTTTTATTTTGATATTTCATACAAAATTTCACGATGGGACCGAAAAAAAATCACCCAGTAGCCGGCTTTAACTGCAAATGACCGGGTCTTTGTCAAGTCTTGCCAAGCCGCGTGTAGCCTAGACTAGAGTGCAGACTATTTTTTTTTCGGTCCCATCGTGAAATTATATTGGAAAAACCTGGAATTTGCGTTTTTTGCATTTATCTCGTAAATGACAAGAGTTACATGAAAAAATGCAACTTTCAAACTGGTAGGAAATTTATTGTCCCACAAAAAAGGTCTTAAGCACCAAGTCGCTTAAATCAAGATTTTTGGAGATATTTCATTCCAAAGTTTTTGGTATTCCAAATTTTTATTGAAAAATTATTTTTAGTATATTTTCAATGGGAAATCTTTACACGCCCTGTCTAGGACTCAATATCAAGTGTCGGGGATTTTTTTGAATATTTCCTACAAAATTCCACGATGGGACCGAAAAAAAATCACCCTAGTAGCCGGCTTTAGCTGCAGCTGCCCGGGTCTTTGTCAAGTCTTGCCGAGCCGCATGTAGCCTAAACTAGAGTGCGGACTATTTTTTTTTTTCGGTCCCATCGTGAAATTATGTTGGAAAAACCTGGAATTCGCGTTTTTTCAACATTTATCTTGTAAATGACAAGAGTTGCATGAAAAAATGTAACTGACAAATTTGTAGGAAATTTATTGTCCCACAAAAAAGGTCCGTAGCACATCGCTTAAATCAAGATTTCTGGAGATATTTCAGTTTTAAGTTTAAGGGGATCCAAATTTTTATTGAAAAATCAGTTTTCGTGTATTTTTAATAGGAAATATTTACACGCCTTGTTTTAGGATTATATAAATCAAACTTTCAGGGATTTTCAACAAAACTCCACGATGGGACCGAAAAAAAAAAATTACCCAGTAGCCATCTTTGAACCTACTGACCAAATTATTATTGCTGGCCTATCGATGAGAAACATTCAACAGCCTGATTACATCAGGGTCATGACATTTGAACGAATAATGGATAAAATGTCAAATTATATCAAATCTTACCAAACTTCTACCGTCAATATAATAGAAGAGTTCAGTCTAAGGTCAGTGTGGTCAACAAAAAGTGTTTTTTTCTGACAAGTTTGACAGTTAAGGTCTACCAATCGAAACATAAGATTTTTGCATGTTTTAATGGTGGACCTTAAATGTCATTCTTGTCAGAAAAAATACTTTTTGTTGAATTTACACTGACATTTCTTACACGACACACGAAAACGTTGATCGAGCAATTTTTCACGGTCATAAAAATTTCAATAATCACGTCAATTATAAAAACGATTCAACTTAATATTTTCCGAGCATCCTTATCATTTTTTTTAAATATTATACTAAACCGGGGTGTCTAAATTAAAAAGAAAAAAATGGACAGCCGGAACTTTAAAACCTGTAGTCCGGTCCGGCCATATCGATGGCCCATCTGAATTTGTCACGTTGCGTCTTGTTGTAAATCTTTTCGATAGAAACGTTGTATTTTTTACACCACGCCACGCTTATTCTCGGATCCAAATAATTCAACTTCGAAGTACCGAGAGCGATTGTTTTGTTTTCGTCTCTGTCGGTCTCTTGGATTTCCAATTTGACCAACTGTTCTTTCAGACGTTGCAACGTCTTCTTTTTCTTATCGGCGTTCACCTTCTCCTTCACGCTACCGTGTTTGGCCTCCCGAACGGCATCTTTCACCTGTAACAAACGATGCAAGATAATTTTTACACAAATCGACCCCCTTTAAAAATTTATTCGCACGCCTATGGTGGGGAAAAAGTTGAAGAAATAAATTACCCTTTTTGGAAAAATGTATAGTACGGCTATAACAATTGTACAAACCTAAAAATTATTCGCACTCAAACATGATTAATGGG
>CAJUYG010000016.1:244912-269726 GCA_910591675.1 Galerucella calmariensis | reverse complement strand
AAGTTGTGGCCTAGAGAAAGAGAGAACTTATTTTTTAATAAGAATAATTGAAAATGTTTATTATAAGCTCTAGTTTTATTCAATCCCAATTCTTTTGCCTGTTTCGAGATCAAAGCTATGGGATAAATTGGCTGCAGGCATGGAGCTAGTAAAATAGTTCAGTCAGGTTAGCCCAAAAACTATCAAAACATGGATGTGAAAGCAGTGGACAAGATTTTTGATGGAATCCCTTAAAAATATCATGGTTAATGATAATCCGTTGCCTACACCGGTGTTTAGGCTGTGCTAGTTGCACAATAACAGTTTATAGCCAAAACAACTGAAAATGGGCCATGTTTTCGAATTTTACTCGAAAAGTATTAAGTTTAACGTGCATATAAATGGAAACAAAGTTATAGAGCGTGAAATTTGCTATGAAATTCCGTGGTCAAAATGTAGAAATTCCCATCCCTGCAGCCACAGCGGATGAATATGTAAAAAAAATTAGAAAAACAGTTGTTTTTCAGACTCAAAATACTAATGCAATTTAGGATGCAATGTACATCATTATTTGTCTCATAATACGTTATTCATTCAAAAACTGAATGCAACAAACGCGGTTTCGATATCTTATTTAGTTGCGGAGTAATCTAATTGTTAATAAACGTTAAGAAAAGGAAATAGACATTGTTAGAATAAAGATATATGCCACAAAAGCTTGTTTAAATTTACAATATTGTTTTTACACATACTAGAAGCAGAGTATAGGAACGAACCAGTAGTATAACTCTTATAAGTTTCATTCATAAATTGCCAGAGCATTTGATGACCTTGAACGGATCGCTTTACCATTCATTTTACCATAGGCGTAGGTGGCATAAGTTTTAAAATGACTGGAACGTGTTAAATGTTTTATCTTAAATATTGTAGAACAGTACACTGATGAGTGAATAAAACAATAGTCTTATACAAAATATTTATTGGTTTTTCCATATTACAATCTTCATTTTGTTATGATTTTTAAAATTTTCATTGACAAATTTTAATGTGTATAATATAGTCGTACCCTGGAGAAAAGTTTTATTAAATATTTTATTGGAAAATCAACACAAGGATGTACAAACTCTGTTGTTTGACTAATATTTATAAGTGATTCAACAATATTATCTTCCGTAGCAACTTTCTCCAAGTTCATTTGGAATAATGTTTCTAATAATGAGATGTATTGTAAAAAATTTTCATGCGGCATATTCAAGTTTCCAAAAGTATCGCCTAAAATCTGATACGCTTGTGAATACGTCTCACATACGCTGCATGTATGATTTTCCGAACATTTTTTAATTAAATAACTACAAAAGTATCGAACAAAATTCTTTTCCAATAAATCATTTGTCTGAAAGTCTTTAGGCATTGCAGTATTTGATGAAAGAAATATTGTTGGAATAGCCTTTTTTAAAAGAAGTTTTCTTTTATGAGGTTGCATAATCATGTCTGGTTAAAAATGAGCACCACATAAACGATGACTACTATTGTATAGAGTTTCTATTTTTGGCTTCAAGTCAGGCCTATTGCATGCTTCGAGCCAAAATTTAGCTCTGAAACAAAAACAACAAATTAAATCAATGCATGAAACTAAGGCTCATAAATGTAATATGAAGATCAAATAATAAAGTATTATACTTTTCGTATGAAAATACAAACTGTTTCTCACTCTTCTGAATCCTTTGGAAAACGGTAAAATTTTTCATCACAATAGACCTTTTTAACGGAAGACATCTTGTGGTTGCGGCGACCGTTGTCCACCTATAGATTTATATAGGAACTAATAGGAGCTAACTGTAATATTAAATGGAAACTGTAACTCAGGACTTGGACAGCTGTGCCTAAGCTTACAGCAACGGTATATTTCATCTCTTTTTTTAGGGACTCGTCCAGGGAATAAATACAATTTATACTTTTATTTTTCTGGAAGCAATATAACGTTGCCATAATCTTAGGTACACCTGTCCAAGCTCCAAGTTACAGTTTCCATTTAATATTACAGTTAGCTTCTATTAGTTCCTATATAAATCTATAGGTGGAGAACGCCGCAACCACAAGATGTCTTCCGTTAAAAAGGTCTATTATAATATTTATTGTTACATCCACGAACTACACACACACACTACTCGATTTCTTCTTTTTAATTGTATCCATTGCAAAAAAATGCTTATAAACTATAAAAATAATACCGAAAAGCCGTAAAAATATAAGTTGTAATAAATAATTTTATTCGCAAATTCACCACTAGCACTTTAGTTGGATCGCAGCACAGCACTGGCGCCGGATGATATACTCATCCGAACGACGTTGTAGGTCACAGAGAGCTCGGCAGTGTAACGTCACGAGATAACATACTGGTTCGTTCCTATACTGTGCTAGAAGGTTACAGCTATCACATGCAATGATTTAATCAACAATTTTTTCGGTTTAACTGACTCAGACGTTAGTTTAAAAAAGTGGTTAAAATTTTACCTAAGTAACAATTACGATATCTGTGCGGTTATTTAATTAAAATCTGAAACAGCTCACTTAAAGGACTTGAAAAAACTTAACTTGTGGCGTTTTGAACGTTCAATTCGGACCATTTAATCCCGAGTTATTGAATCCCATACTCGATCAACGATTTTAGGCAAACGAACAATATAACGAAAAAAAAAATACTGTCATGGTCCTTCTGCATACTTCCCAGATATTTTTCAACACACCTACCTTTCATAACTCTCGGCGCTGTGATTCCGAGGGGAGAGAATGGCTGGGTATAGCAGATTATAATGTGGCTGGAGGTTGAATCGTACCTGTGAGTCGGTATTTTCTTTTTCGTTAGCTTGTTGATCGTTTGGCTAGAATCGTTGATTAAGTTTGGGATTCAATAACTCGGGACTCAATGGTCCCAATTGAACGTTTAAAACACCAAAAGTTGTGTTTTCCCAAGTCCTTATCTCGTGACGTTACACTGCCGAGCTCCATTTTTTTTTTCACTTATTTATCCGCTGTGGCTGCAGAGATAGGAATTTTTACATTTTGAACCACGGAATTTTATAGCAAATTTTACGCTCTATAACTTTGTTCCTATAAATATGCACGATACTTTTCGAGTAAAATTCGAAAACATGTCGAAAAATTGACCCATTTTTGGTTGTTTTGGTTATAAACTGATATTGTGCAATTAGCACAGTCTAAAAACCGGTGGAGGCAACGGCTTATCATTGACCATGGTATTTTCAAGGGATTCCATCAAAAATCTTGCTTACTACTTTCACATCCTTGTTTTGATTGTTTTTGGGCTAACCCGACTGGACTACTATGAAATAAATTGGCTGCAGTAAAGAAATGAGTAAATTGAAGCAAAGTTTTTACTGTAAAATGTTTTACTTTGAAATAGGTACAATTAAACAAATACAAAATGAAAAATACGTGAAATATAAATAATACATTCGACAGATGTAGATCCAAACACCTATTTATCGGGAATCGATTTAGCTTCTTGTGAATTCATTTTATCCAGTTGGCGAAACATGTTTTTTATAAAAATTATAATGTAATAAAATTATTGAGATCCTCTCGCGCATGTCACGAAATCGAATGTATAAAAATATATTTTAAAAAAATACTGAAATTAAAATGTATAATCTAGAAAATGATCGATTAGTGATTCAAAGTTCGTATACGAGGTAGATTTATTGCCCGACGGGCGGTTCATCAAAATACAGGGTGTCCCACTATAAAGTAACACATTTCGACGGCTTATTACTCGGGAATGGAAAAAGATATCGACGTGCAGTTTTCGCTAAACTTCTTATATTTCCTTCAAATTTTTATTGACATAGTTGCCAAATGTATATCTTTTCCCGAAAGCGCCGAAAAAAAATGACCATTTTTGAAACGAAATTATCGGTTTATTTTAAATACAACATCCTATATTTTTTAATACCATCTGGAAGTCCCTTTCTTCCCCTTTCCAAAAATGTATACATTATCGGCATATACTAAAGTTTTTAGGGAAAGATTCAATTTTTTATGAAACCAAGTCAATATATAAATATAAATAAATAAACCGATAATTTCGGCGCTTTCGGGAAAAAATATACATTTGGCAACTATGTCAATGAAAATTTGATGGAAATATAAGTTTAGCGAAAACTGCACATCGATATCTTTTTCCATTCTCGAGTAATAAGCCGTCAAAATGTGTTACTTTATAGTGGGACACCCTGTATTATACAGATTGTCTCGCCCCCCCTCCAAGACAATATCTACCAAATTATAAAAGAAGAAGAAAAAACAACGTCACCGACAAATTTTACTTCCTAATAAAAATTTTCAGTTATTATATTTTCCGAAAATCTCATTTTTGACAGCCCGAAAATTGATATAATCGAAGTGAGAAAAATTTCAGACTTGATTCTCTTATCTAACAGAAAAAAAAATTATATTACAACAATTATTCAATTCTATATGATTAACAATTAAAAAAGATTTACCGTGGTTCAATTTCTACATACTTATATCGGATAGAGACAAGTGACATTTTATCTTAAACAAAATAGATACATTGAAATTAGATTTATTTACTGCAATTACCGACTCTTTCACACACAACTGACACAACTATTTTTTTTTCTCACTTCATATATAACAAAAACTAAAAGTGTGTAGAAAGCTGTCAAGTCCTCTAATGTTCATATTATTTGTGACATAAATACATGGAAATAGCTTAAAATCTAGGTGTTGCTCACATCCTCACTTATCTAGGGTACGTATTCTTTCAATGCTTCCAATTTTTGTTTTTGTTCTGGGGTTTCATCGGATGCTACCAATAGAGTAAAACACAGACCCATTGTTAGACTATTTACCTTTACGCCAGATAATTTGTTTACCTAAAAAACAAATATTAAGAAAAACATTAAGAAAGTAACATGTTACATATTTTACTGTGGAAAATGTTCTGTAAACTCTTGAATTGGTAGTAGGCCAACTACAAGTAATTAGCAATACGACTGATTTTTTTTTAATATTTTAGTATTTTAAAGTATGTAGATTAATATGAAAAAAGTTTACCACTCTATCGATTTCCCAAATTAGAAAAAAAAATCACAAAACTTTTTTTTCGAAATTTTTCAATATTTCGCGCTGGGAGGAAGGTAGAGGAAATAAAAAATATCACCGTGTGGGGGGGAGGGTTTTGCAACGAAAAAGGTTTCTTTCGTCCGAGCAATGGTTTGTCCGGAAAAAATTCGGCAAACTAAGTATGTGTTCCGCATCCGCGCGACTCTGCTGCATGGCGGAAAAAATATAAATGTTCAATCTTTTGTAAGAGTTGAGGTAGTAAATAATAAATAAAAGGTAATAAATTGATTTTTACATATTTTTATTGGAAAAAGGCATGCAAAAAATTCAAACCATTGATCGGACGAAAAAAGCGCAAGAGACCCTTTTTATTGCAAAACATTTCCCCTACAGGGTGGTATTTTTTATTCTTCCTCCCATCGTGAAATATTAGAGAATTAAAAAAAAAGTTTTTCATTTTTTTTTTCTAATTTGGGAAATCGATAGACTGGTTAACTTTTTTTTATATTAATCCACATACTTTAAGGTACTTATAAAAAAAGTAAGCCGTTTTGCTAATTTCTTGTACTTTTGGTTACTGTTACTGTTATCGAAATTTGTCTGAAACATTTCTTCCTTACTGGGCTAGAACATGTTCCACACTAAATTCTTAAACTGTTCTTCAACTTTAAACCCCTTTTAACAGTATACCTTCTCTTTTGGCAATGATTGTCCCATCCCCACCATCTAACAAAAAAAATAAGCCCAAATGTTTCGTGACACAATGAAAATGTAAATAAACAAATAAAAAACACTAAACATTGTAAATATCCCAACATCTGACTGCACTTTAAAAGAACATCAAGCAATACTATTTAAAAGAGGAGTTCAGTTAAATCTCAGTAGACCAGGGTTGATAATTTTTGAAACAAAAAAAAATAACAGTAGGATAAAACCCATTAGAAATGGGGGAAATGTGATAAAATTGAACGGAAAAATCAATTACGGGCGATCCAAGTTCGAGAAGTGGGAGGGGGTGAGTATTTTAGGGTAAAAAATGGATTTATCCCGATTTCCGACAAAACTACAAGTCCTATGGAAAAAAGTTGAATGGCAAAGTTGTGGGTAATAAAAAGATCTACAACTTTTGTAAACACAATTTTTTCACATAACCTCAAAATTTATGTGAAAAATTCAAATAACAAAAGTTTTTGGTTTTTTATTTTTCTTTTCCAAAAAAATTCTTTTTACGAAATTTCGTGAAAACTCAACTTGTTATATCCCAAATATACTGTAATTTATTCGATTTGAAATGATCATTTTTTCACCTCAGTTTGACTAAATATCAAAAAAGCACCCTAATTTTCAATCGAAAATTCTCGCGTCAAAATATCAGCTTTTTTCAAAAAGTCGGTGGGTAATTTGTTCGTTGAAATCTCTACTTTCGGATGGCGTGAAAAAAAATATACATCAAGGCAAAATGAGGTCGAAAAATTAATATTTCATTATTGTATAATATATCAACATTTAATCAGATGCAAAATAAAATTGTAAATTCTAATGAAATGTAAGCAATATTACGACAGAACAAATTGTAAGTGTGTCTACAAAAAAAAACAACAAAAAAATAAGAAAAAATAAAAATTAAGAATAAAAAAATAATGAAAAAAAAAGTTTCATTACACAGAGCAACTACAGACACACAACTACTAACCCATTAACAAAACTTAACTATGTCAATGCTGTTAAAACTTTGTAACAATCAATTTCAAGACATAAATATCTAAAAATTGATCTGGCTAATTGGTTTTTTCCAAAGCCATCTAACTGAATAAAAAAAATCGAATAAATTAGTTTTTTGGGACATAATAAGGTAAGTTCTCACCAAGTTTAGTATTAAAAATTTTTTTTTTGGAAAAGATAAATAAAAAACCAAAAACTTGGTTATTTCAATTTTTCACATAAATTTTGAGATTATGTGAAAAAATTGTGTATACAAAAGTTGTAGATCTTTTTATTACCCACAACTTTACCATTCAACTTTTTTCCACAGGACTTGTAGTTTTGCCGGAAATCGAGATAAACTATTTTTTACACTTAAAAACTCACCCCCACCCACTACCATCATTTTTTTTTTCACTTTTTACCATTTTGAAGGCTTCGGCACTGGTCTACAGTGTGGCCAACAAAAAGTAGATACTCGCAATAATAAAAAACTGCAAAAACCTCAACTTTTGAATAGTAGACATTACACGTCAACTGTCATAAAAACCACTTTTTGTTGGCCACACTGACCTTAGACTTCCCTTCCACAAATACAATCAATTTATATATTTCCAAGTAGATTTTGCTTACCTCCTTTGGTGTAGTGCTGGTTTTCTGCATATCCCCAAATCCTAGTTCTCCATAGCAGGGTGAAGCTCCCCAAGCTATAACCGTCTCATCTGCCGCGACAATAATGGAGGTCTGTCCAGTGCCGATATGTTTAATATTCCATCCAGCAAGATCTTGTATTGGTTTTGGATACATGTTGGCTTCACCGGTTTTTTTGGTTTGACCGAACATAAACAGACCATTAAATTCAGTAACTGCTAGAGAATAAGTTGATCCACAATGCACTGAACGAACGCCTCTGGATTGACTGTCAAAGTATTTTATTAGACGAGGAACCTAAAACATTGAATTAAAAATAATTAATTAGTTGATTTAAAATATAAATATTGTACATACCATTTCGTCTTTTTGTTCAGCATGACCCAATCTTCCAAAACCACCGAATCCCCACGAATATGCCCTTTTTTTGCTATCGATGGCTACTGTATGGTTTTGTCCACAAGAAAAGTCAACTATTTCAGTGACATCCACTGGTGATACGTGCCCGTCTTTACCCTTCTCAATATAAAGAACAATTCTTTTTGGACTCGTTTGATAATTGAAACACAATTTTGTGCTTGTTTTAAAGTACTTTCCGTCTGTATTGTGGCCCAGTTGACCATATTCTGGCAGCCCAAATGAATGGAGACCACCTTTAATGTCAAGAATTACAGAAAAATCGGCACCTGCGCCGACCTGAAAGAAAAGAAAATATAAAAGAAATAATTAATGAGCTTTTATTATTTATATTATCGGTATCCATAGACAAACCAACACAACCAGTTAAAAGTTGATCTTAATATTTCATGTAGACTCGAATTAAACATCATCTAGTTGATTTTGTTACATGTATTTACCTTGATTATTGGAGGTCCCCTGTAATTGATTCTTGTAGGTACCAGTACCTGAGGCTGTAGATTGCCTATACCGCATTGTCCTGATCTATTGTCCCCACAAGCATATACTGTCCCTCCATCTGTTAAAAATAGTGAATTGTGTCGACCACATGCAGCACCTGACCGAAACAAATCCTAATCAATTTCTTTTTAAATAAAAAAGAGTAGATTTAGTGTAGATTTCAATGAGTATATTGAAGGTTTTGTTTCCTCCTTCAAAATCTATTAATAATGGTACTTAAATATACTACCCAGTTAAAGCTTAAAACATAACTATGGGAAGTTTAAGAATAATTACCAATGATATTCATATTTTCCAATCCAGGTACCAAGGTGGGTGTTGTTCTTGTGTTTGTATCATCCAAACCTAATTGACCATGAGTGTTTCGTCCTAATGTCATTGCTTTGCCATCTTCTGTAATCAGGATGGAATGTCCAGCTACACAGCCACTTACTACCAAACGAATCTAAAAATATTCTTACTATTAAAAAAATATATACTCTAAATTCATCACAACAGGTGGGCAATCTCAATATCAGCAAACTTGTTTCTTTATTAGAATACCAACAATTTAATATTTGTCAATTGTAGCAACAAAAATTGTATTCAATACTTTTCCATCAACACTTTAGGCAAGTGTAGCATACATGACAAAAAAACTCCCTAATGGTTGAATATTTAATTTCATCTCCAAGAAAAATTATGAATGTCAAGCATACAAAACATTTGAAATGAGGAAATATAATAAGTAACTTACCCTTAGGTCGGTGAACCTGTGGGGCCAATACAGCATTGGTAACACTTTCTGACCTTTCACTTCTCTTTTGCCCATGGTGTCCCAATTAATATTGCCAAAGAAAACTAACTGACCCGCGGGTTTGATCATAGTGTTTAATAGCTCCTTAGGCAAAGGAGTTTCGTCGACGTCTCCATGACCTGCAATTAGGACTTCGTCGGGTTGAACATTATTTTCATTTCCACTGCCATCACTTAAATCAGAATCCATGTCCAGATTCTTTTTGTTTTTTTTTCCAGCCGCCTTCTTTGAAGGGGCCCTCTTTCTTTTGGTAGATGTGGACATCGTACAAAGAGAAAGGTTAAGCGTTAAAAACAACGTTCACAGTGCAAACTTCACGTACTTTATGTATTCCTTCTCACTTTAAAATGCTTAAATTCTCTCCAGAAAAACTTTTAAAATTTTGTTTTTAAACTATGAAGACACTAAATTAGAGGTAGATATGGACTTTCAGGTGACCGGCTTCTTAGCAAAAAGCAAAATGGCTAATCATCTAACGAAAGCGGATACAATCCAAACCAAACAACCAGTGTTTTTTATTAACGGCATTTTATGATGTTTTCATCGGAACAAATCACTAGACAAATGTTACCAACATATATTTCGGAAAACTTATTTTTTCAAAGTAGCTTTTAAGTAGCGATCGGCTGAACGTTTGTCGTAGCTAATAGCTTCGCCTTTGCCAAAAGCTCAAATTTCCATCACAACAAATTTTTTTATTGCAATTTTTATCTTACGAGAATAATGACATAAAATAGTATTGGAACTACTTTGAAGTACCAAAATTGTGAATTTTATTACTAATTAATAAATAGGTACTGTTTTGCTTCGTGGATAACATTTTCATAGTTTATAAAAATGCTGAAGATATCTGTAACTTATATTGGTTGTAAATCAACAGGCTAGATGGTACTAGTGTCCATGATTTATACGTCAATTTTACGTTAGTGTATGTTTGGCTGCCTATACCCGTCATTAGGAATGATTTTGTGTATGTTTGATTGCCTATGTCGAAATCGTTTATAGAAAATAAATCATTTTTTGTGTATGTGGGTCTTTGGGTACCTATATACATTAGCACAAGTACAGCTCAAAAATACAGTAAACGGAAACGTGTATATAAACGTTAATATCATTCAACTGAAACATTTATGGTATCGATATAAATATTATCTTTCATATCATCTATTTCTAAAATTAAGAGGCACTCTACCAAATTTAGATACACATTAACTGATTTTATCTAACCAACAAACTTGAAGGGGGAAGTCGAGATCTCTCTTGAAACTCTATCACATTTAATTTATGAGCCATTCTAAAGTTCCTAATTCAGTCTACTGCATACTATAAATAACAAAATCGATATTAATTAAACACGAATTCTATCAAGGCACTATTATCATTATTACTTACCCGAACTTCCTATTTCCTTCTTCCGGCTTGAAAATGTTATGCCACCTTGTACCCGGCTCTCGATTCCTAGCTTGTCCTAGCCCAACGAAAAATCCCTTACACGCCGACCTTGAGGTATGTCAATGCCACCAGATTACATGGCGGTTTGCAATTACTACCAAAATTTCGATTTATATGGATTATAACTATTATACGAGAAGAGTTTCAAACATTTCTTGAGTAATATGAAGAAATATTTTTATCTAGAAGCAAATTAATTTACTAGGTTTTCGAAATTAGATTTTTTTTGAAGAGAAAGCTTCTTTAGGCACGCGAAGCACTAATTGGGTCAAGAAAAATCATGGTTTTCGTGTCATCGTCACGCTTTTATACAACACACAATACTTTTGGTTATGCAACAATATTAACAATTGAGCGTTTATAGTGTTGCATTTATTTGCAAAAATTTCTACCTACCGTTTTTTATATTAACGATCAATTTTGACCAATGACAGAATATCTTTTCTTGTGGAAAAATGTTTATTTAAAAAATACTTTTGTGTCCAGAAAATACTCCAAAATTACTTTTTTTTCAAGAAAATTACATTATGAAGTATAAGTATGGAAGTGGATCTGAAATTTTTTGTTTAAAAAGCCACCCTGTATACCATACGGCACTTTCCTTGGTGTCGAAACGTGCAGGGCACTGTAACCTAAATACCGTCGCAAAAATTGGGTTAACGAGCACATTTTGTAGGGATAGCATTGAAAAACCATCAAACGAAAAGCTCTTATCAACACTTGCATTTCTGCACTTTCCCGTTTCCATTGTAGTCGGGCAAAAGCATCGCGGCGTGCATGTATGGTATTTGCGAACGGTTCTATTTCAGTGATTCTTGAATTTATGTCATTAGGTGAGACGTAAAGATAACTTTTCTTGCGTGTTATACAGTTTTTTAGTTTTGTAGAATATGAAATAAAATTTTCCTACAATTACTGGGGGACAGTTAAAAAAATACACTTTAAATGAATAAATCAAGTTTTTTTATTTTGGTAGAAATTTATAAAATAAAAAAATAGACTCCTAAAAAATAAAAAGATTAAAATAACCTCAAAAATAGATTTATAGACAGAAACGTCAACTATAACAACTGTCAATAATTTTTTAATATTTTTATTTGGCAACTACTTAAAAAGTTTTGATTAGAATATGATTATATTTATTTTGTTTTATTTAAAAGCGTATGCTACAGCTACAAGATCAATATTCCAAATCAACGAATTTTTTTAAAATGACGAAAAACTGATCATCATGTCACTAGGCAACAGTAGCCGAAGTAGCGGTCATCTGTTGCCTAGAAAATCCAAGTCTCTATCACACTTCAACGTCATTCACAAACGTCATAAAATGGGAACTGAATTACACGGAAAAAAAGAAAATACAGCAGCTGCAGATGGAGGCGGAATACAAACTAAGCCAGCTATTATTTCTTGTATTCCAATAGTTCCCATTCAATCATCTTCTCCGGTACATAGGTATGTTAAAATATTGTCTTTCAATCATTACGTACCTACATATAAAAATTTATTCGAATTTTAAATTGTCGGACATTAAATTTACTTTGAAATATTATGTACTGTGCCTATTTTATTTTATTAAAAAACACAGGATTTTGGTATAGGCAACCAAACATACACAAAGTCATAGAATTTTAGAATAGGCAACCAGATATACAAAAAATATATATTGTCTTTCAATCTTTACGCACATATACAAATTTATTCGAATTGTAAATTGGCGGACTTTGAATTTACTTTCAAATATAATGTTATGTGCTTATTTAATTTTTTCTTCAAAAACACAGGATTTTGGTATAGGCAACCAAACACACACAAAGTCATAGAATTTCAGAATAGGCAACCAGACATACAAAAAATATTTTACCAGCATTTTTCACTGTAAAATTTATCTTATTTTGATAGAGTCACTTCTGCGGACAATCAAAAAACACACAAAGAAGATCATCCGAGTAGCCTGAGCAATAATAACAAATCCAATAGCTATGTCGAAGGGAAGTACCGCCTTATTGTTACGTCAGATAGACTCTTACAGCTTCGGAAAACCATGGAGCTAGCTACCAGAGATCACAAAATTTTTTCCATAAGAGGTAATTTTCAAAATAATATTAATATGTTCCGAAGGCAAGGTTGTCACGTTTAGTTTTATATCTTTAAAGCTGGTATTTAAATAAAAAATTGATCTTTGTGCATTTGTAGGTGGTTGGCCTGTTATTAGAAGAGAATTGCTAAAAAGAAACTGGGTGGAGAAAGTCGAACCGGCTGTAAAGCAAAAATTTTCTGCGGTTGATGATGTTACTAGTAATTTACCAGCTAAGCAAGACTGGGAGTCTACACAGTCGTATGAAGAAAAATGTGAAAAAACGGTTAGTAAAAGTTTCATAAGTCTTCTTCTGTACATTCCTTATGGAATTTTTTCTAGATCCTATCGAGAATGTTACAAAATTATGACGTAGATTTTTATTGGAGCATGAGAAAGGAACAATGCGACTTACAGCATAGAACAAGCTCATTTAAATTACTTAATAGATTTAGCAGATCCCTCTATGCATCTAAAGAAGGACTAGCTCTTCTTCTACAACAATCCTACTGGTACAATGAGAGCGGTGTTGCCAGTATTAATTTTCCCCGTACTTACGTACTGGGTAAGTTACAACCACAGAAATAGATAAGTCGAAATTAACAAAACATTTTTTTTTGGTTATTTCCAGGATTTCCGGACCATTACAATTTCTTTCTCGATGATTTTAGAATGACAGCTTGTTTGGGTCTTTTAAAATGGTTTGCGGAGACTTACGAAAATGGCGACAAACACGATATTCAATCAGCCGAAGGAAAAGTACCATATGCAACTTTACAATTTGCTTTAGATAGGTAATTGTTTACCTACATTATTACAAAATGTCGTTAAGTCCGTAAATGTATGAAAAGTGACAGTTTATATCGAATTAATAATTTAAATTACTACTTATCTTCGTTATGTATCGTTCTTGTCATATGTCAAGCTGTCGGCTGCAACTACAACCACAGAACTATACCTATAGATAGCGCACTCTTACAAAATGTCTTGTCGCGCCATCTGTTGAATTGTTCCGGATATTCACATAATGATAAAATAAGAATGAATAGTTCTGGCGGCATATTTGAGTTTACTGTATTTTATTTCAGGTGCAATGATTATTTGAGTAAACAAAAGCATTTGGATATAGATAAAGATATGCCGCAAATTTGGGATCATGAATGGGATCAATTTTTATCCAACTATTATAACATCGTACATCAGGGTGGATATTTTATAGATTTTTCCGAATCATTGACAAATGCTTACGGTGAGTATTTTCCACACAAAATATATACAGAATGTTCCAAAAGTTTGGTAGATGATAGTACTTCATGTAATAGTTAGACTAAATGGTGTGCAGTGAGATATAAAATTGTCGATAGTCGTTAATTTCATGAAGATATCTCAAGGGGGCGCTATTTGTTTTAATGTTTGAGGAATTTAGGTTCAACCAAAGACAATAAAAAAACTGTCGACTGTATTGAAAATAAATGACATTAACGTATGTTTTACTTCAACTTAGTTTCTGAGGAGAGTCTCAGAAACTAGCAGTTCCTTTAGTCCTATTTCCCGAAGGAATTTTAGGATGTCTACAGGCTTCAACGTAGATAAATGTTCCTCTTCTATCCAGTAATCTCCCAGGTGCTGTGCTCTAGGATTCTGAAGTGCTGTGCAGTTGGAAAGTATGTGGATGGAGGTTTCTTCTTCCATGCCACAAAATCTGCATTCTTCCTCCACAATTTTAAGCTTTTTCAGATGCCCATTCAGGCGGCAATGTCCCGTTAGGATCCCTGTTAAAACTCTTAAAGCGCAGTTTTACTAAGACTTATGCATTCATTTGATCTCGACAGGTCACCCAGAAGAGTCTTTGATTGTATAAGCCCTACTAGATCTTTCCAATGGTCAGATCTATTTTTTTCTCGGCTTTACCTATTTCTTCCAATATTACATTGGGGCTGATTCTGCAAAAGGGTTCAGGCCCTCAGAAAGGTATTTCAGTCCCCCTCTTTGCTAGTTCATCTGCTATTTCATTTCCTTCTATTCCAGTGTGTCCTGGAATCCATAGTAAGGTGACTATATTGTTCTCGCCTAGTTCATTGAGTTTGTCTAGGCATTCCCACACCATTTTGGAGCTGATTACACAAGAGCTTAGTGCTTTAATGGCTGCTTGACTATCCGACATTATGATAATCCTTTATCTTCTGTATCCTTTATCAATATTGAACTGGGCGCACTTTCTTATGGTGTGGATTTTCGCTTGAAAGATACTTAGAGTTTTTCCTAAGCTTTCGGAGTGTTTGGTTCCTGGCCCGAACACTCCTATCCCAGTTCCTTCTATTGTTTTTGAGCCGTCTGTGTACCGTTGAATGGCATTCTTTCCAAGTCTGGTAATGGTATTTGGATCCCATTCCTTCTTGTGACATTAACGGAAACGAAAGGTTGAATTTTTTGTGTTACCCACTGATGCCAACTGCAATTCAGTTGGTTAACCTGCAGAGTTACAACACACCCTTAATGGCGGCAAATTTGAAAACAACAACAATTTTGTGTTTTGTATGAAGTACTTATTTATATCATCTAACTTTTTGGTACCAAAACAAAATCTGTTTCGAAAAACTTTTTTCCAGCCAACGTAAAATCGACTCTAAAGGAAATGCGATTGTATTGGCCCCAATACGAAATAGACGGCAAGAAAAACATTTGGATTTTGAAACCAGGCAATAAATGTAGAGGTCGTGGGATCTGTTTGGTAAAAAATATCACTGACGTGGACAAAGTAATGAATTTAAAAATGAAATATGTCGTCCAAAAGTACATAGGTGAGCGGCAACATTGTTTTCGTGTTTTTTCTTAAAAAAAATCCGTTAGTAATTTTCAGAACGGCCGTTGATTATATACAATACGAAATTTGACATTCGGCAATGGTTTATGGTAACTTGCACTCAACCTCTGACGATTTGGATGTACAGGTGAGTATTTTCCATGCTTTACACTCTCAAACCACCTATTCAAGCTAAAAATACTACAAAGAAAAAACAAATTAACTCACAAAATTAGGTCGGTTCAACCCTGTCTGGTTTTATTTATTCATTTCTGATCTCTTTACTTGGTGGAATCTGTAATACAGGTTTGTTTACGTATTTTCTCTCTGTCTTACTCATACAATCTCTGTAAGCGATTTTAAAAATAATATTATTAATTGTGAGTTAATTATAAAAGTCACAACATGTTATCAAATGTTCTATTTTTCAAGACGAATGAGTTGGTATCAAAATATCCGCATTTGAGTGGTCTTTTATTTTCCATAAGCTGGAAGCATATTCCTTTGGAAATTTATTAGTTGTTTAAATTTCCTGCCACTCGATAAAATTTGAATTTGTCGCCATTATGTGGCAAATGACAGATTGGGAGTTAAGGTTTACGGCCATAGATGTCGCCAATTGGATCAAAATAAATAACATTGTCGTGAACCGTCTAAGTCTTGGTGATCTGTGGATCTATAACATTTTATTCCGATCCTTTTTTTGTATGCGCATGTCTGAAAGAAGCCATTTGTATAATAAGTTAGGTACATGTCATACTTCACTTTGTCGACCAATTATATCGCCGATATTTGAGAATTTGATCATTTTCTCAGTGTATTTACTAAGTTATCTGTCAACGTCGGTCTCTCAAGGTCATAAATTTATGTTATAAAAACATCAAAGAGATTGCATCGGGCTTCGCTTCTTGTTATCGTTATTATTACTTTTAGAAAAAAAAAGTCTTATATAAAAGTTGTTGGGTTATAGCTGAATTTTCTTTCTATATGAAAAATGTCAATTATCAAACATATTATATGGCGTGCCGTTTTGGTATTTAATAACATCGTTTTAAGAGAGACAAAAAAATATATATCTCTTCTTCTTTTCTTATAGAGACAGCTATTTGCGATTCAGCGGACAAACTTTTAGCTTGGACAATTTTCACGAATCCCTACATTTAACCAATCACGCTGTACAATGTAAGTACACGAATATGCAACAGAGAGACAAAGCTTTACCCGACGACAACATGTGGGATTGTCACATGTTCAAGGCCTATTTAAAACAAATCGGATGCGCTGAAAAGTGGAACGAAGTCATCTATCCAGGTCAGAGGTTAAAAAAAAAAGTTTTTCCCACGATCACTACCCAAAGTAGGCTTTTGCTATAAACTGTAGAATACATAAATATTTTAGTTGATTTTCTAATATGTTAAAGCATCCAACAGTATTTTTCGTAAGAATTTAACGAGAAATACGGAAATCTAAAAAATATCTGACATTAATGTATTAAGTGTTGCCTACGTACATAGGAACACGAAACTGCAATCTGAAAACTGCTAAGTACAAATTAATTTTATTTTGGTGTGATCGTAGAAAAAATCTTGTGTGTATTTCGAGCAGAAAGTCCTTTGATAGTATCGACAGATTGACAATTTTCTGTCTCGACTACCAAAGTACTACTTTCTGCTCTTGATGGCTATTTCGTGATCATGTTATTGTATGAACTTTATACTAGCCTGATGATGGTAATTATTTACCGAAACTAGTGTTTTTTTGTCTGATTTTCTTTAGGTATGCAAGAAAGTATCACTTGCGCTATGTTAGCCAGTCAAGATACGATGGATAGGAGACAAAACACTTTCGAAACTTACGGGGCAGATTTCATGTTGTCCGAAGATTTCACGCCTTGGTTATTGGAAGTTAATTGTAGTCCGGATTTATCGTTTTCCACTAGTGTCACCAGCAGACTATGTCCACAACTTATGGAAGATATAATTAAAGGTAAACATATACTTTGGCCAGTTTACCTATCTGAAGCCGTGAAAGGAATGCAGTCGAAAACATTCGATATTACCACGTTCAACTATGAAAAAGCTAAAGTACTAAGTATGTAGCGATAATAATTAGAAAAGGGACTTTTTATTATCAACAATATGATTAAACGTTAATTCTTTAATGTGCTTGTATCCTTGGATTTTTTCTCTCAACATTATTTTTTCAATTCTTGAATAATGAACACTTTTCCAAATTTATTATGGGCTTCTTCAAGCTCTGGCAGCGTTGTACGAAACCCATAATTACCACACCCTCCTAATTACATAATTGGTGATTTTTATTGAAAGGCCTGACCAGCTGACTTCTTATTGGCAAGCGCGTGCGTGTGTTCTTCCCTCTCACTTCCTCAATTGACTGATATTGATTCATCCAGTGGCGTTGGTATTGTCAGTGACCTTTGTATTTTCAGTTTTACTTGGTCAAATAGGTACCGTACGCCATTTGTACGCTTATGATAGATATACGCCATGTTTCCTCGCGTCTTACCGATGCCCCGTAGCTTCAGATAAACTTGCCAAACTATACAACTACTATTTTTCTTGGGGAGTGACAACTAAGGTCATTTTACCCTATTAACTTGTATTTTTTACATTACATGTACATTAAAAACACTATACAACATAGGCAGGCACAACTAGCATAAGATTTTGGGGGGGGGGGCTGAAGCCCCAACTAAAAGCTAGAAGGGAAGTCATCGCAGGTGCCCCGCTGAAGGTGCACCATTGGTAACAAAAAACTTTTGGTTGCCCCTGCGGGGGCTTTGCGGCTCTTTAGACCCCCCCCCAATTTGCGCCTATGCTATACAACTACTGTCAGTTTTTAAACAAAAATCACTGATATTTTTTTTTGTTCTCTGTTCAATAGGACAGCATTTTTAATGATGTTTCTATACATGTTTTTGCCAAGTTTTTGTTATGAATTGCTGGGTATTTCAAGTATTTTTTTATTTGTTCATTTCAGTGGTTATAGATAAAAGAAAAGATCCGAATGCCGATACGGGTTTGTTCGAATTGATATATAAACAACATTTTCCCAGAACCCCCCCTTATTTGGGAATGAATCTTGCTGTGAGAGGTAGAAAAATTTTCCGAAGTAGGACAAAAATTAAAGATAAAGAGAAAATTGAGAAGGAAAAGGCGTTGATGCGTCTCAGAAGACAAGATTTTGTGAAAACCGAATTTATCAGGTGAGGAAGGAATTTTCTTACAGAATATTATTTATACAGGTTTTGTCCCGAAAAAATTGATTATATTATTCCAAACATTCTAAGGTCAAAAATAGGTTGATTGAATCTCACTTACCTGTAAACTAAAGTGCATAGAAAAAAGTTACAGGGTGATTAATTTGAAAATTTAAATTCATTTTCTTAAATTGTAACGTATTAAAATTTACATGAGACATCTGTATATGATAACCCTTAAACTGGAAGTAGCAGCGTTTATTTTTTTATTTATTATGAATTTTCAGGGGGGGGGGTCAGTACTTTTTGCCCCCCCCCCAACTTTTTTGTGGGGCTACATTTAACAAAATTTGGAACGCCACTGTAATAAAAAGTCGATTTTTAAAGTTGCCCCTTTGTATTTTGGGAAAATTCTTCATTATCCTAAGGGGTAGATTACTCTGTACGGTTCGCAGAACTAACAGTATTTTGCATTTAAATCTGTTTTAAAATTATTGTTCCCAAACATTAAATAATTATTTCTTTATACAGGGACAGTCAAATAAGGAAGATGCTCCCATTGCCCAAAACTCTACCGATAAGTAATTACAACGGGCCAGTGATTGCCGATTTTATAGAAGATTTGCAGAAATCTTCAAACACCATAGACACCGGAGTTGATTTTATACCAGTCATAAGATCCGAACCAAATAAGAAAAGATACGATTTCGGCAAAATTGACAACAGGGTATTGCGCAGTTGCACGACTAAACATCAAAAAACAACGGGAAAAGCCCGGTAGGGCTGTTCTTACTCCGATAATCACAAAATCCTCGAAACTTTCTTTCTGCATCTGTCAAAAATGGTACAAATGAGTCTCTCTCTCACTCTAACACACTGTTTTCCCTATAGTGGTCTTAGAACTCTCTTAGCCTATCTACTGGCAACAATTTTCCGACAGCCTGTTATTTGACAATTTCTAATTAATAGACCAGTTCACAAGGGGGTGGGGCTTCCATTAATTACGTGAAATATATTTGAGGGGGGGGGGTGTAGTGAGATTTTTCTCCATCCACTTTCCCTCCCCTAAACTTACGTGAGATTTTCAAAATTTTTGTTTTGGGTGTAAAAGGCGTTGTATTTGGTAAGATTCGGTCCCCCTTTAAAATCCTCACATAATTGATGCCCCCCCAGTTCCAAAAAATACAAGAGATATAGTCAAAAGCGCTCTTATCGTGCGGATTCAAAGGTCACTAACCATATGTATCAAATCATAAGACACAGAGGTTACCAAAATGTGAGATTACAAATATACCCGGAGAAAATAATGATGGTTGATGTTTCCTGCACATTTGTTGACGAATTTTCACTTTTTCATTCATTCTCGAAATAATCTATCAGATTAAGTACCATTTTTTTTTGCTTGAGGATGTAAAATACCGGAAAATTGCTTCTTAATATTTATATTGTCACTTTGAATTGTCAAAGTGACATAACTGACAGTTAAATAAAAACTTCGCTGGTGAAAGACTTTTTAGAATCGCTGAAAACTAAATACATATCCTTTTTTATCCCGTCGAAATTGCATAAGTCTGTCTTAGACATCTTACGGATTTTATTTGGAAGTTATGATTAAACGCAATAGAAGAAAACCAAAGCTGTGAGTATGTCTTTGTTGAATCGTATGATCCGCATGATAAAATTGCATTTGACTATGGAGTTTCGGGAGTTGAGACTTTTTTTTTGAAAATTTCCTTCTCTTTAAGAATTTTTTTTTCAGATTTCACTTATCTTTTATAGTTTCTTAGTTACAGCACGTTTTTTGAACTTGTGAACTAGACTATAAAATGTACACGCAAACAAGAAACTATTGAGGATTTTGTAATTTTTGAATTGAGAACGAATCCGTGTCATAAGATATTCCCGTTTACAAACCTACAGATCCCTTAATAATATTTTCTGTTCTAGAGCAAGTCGAAGCGTAAAAGAAAGCAGTAGAATAATAACACCACGAGCTTGTACTACCACCACCACAACAACCAGTAATTGGGCCAATCTGAAATTAACATTAGAGGATACTGCCTGTCTATTAAAAGGGACCAATCATTTATTTAAAGAAAAAAACACTTTTAATGACTTCAATAAAAATTCTTATAAAAGTCTGAATATCAATGTGTTTGATCTAAATAAGATGCTCAAAAGCATCGAAAAATAGATACTGCGTACAAGTTTAAATGGTACAAAAAATGTACTATGTGTAATAATTTGGGTATACTATTAAAATTGTAAGAAATAACGTTATTTTGTAGATAGACATTTGAAAAAAAATTGATAAATTGACACTGCCAAATTTATTTTAAGGTGCACATCCAGTTTTATCTTGCATATATCTCAACCCCGTTGAACTTAGAAGAATAATCCAATGTGTTTCGAGGCATTTAGCCAGAGAAGTAGGTTTTTCTTTCAAGTGAACGTTCTATTTGACAAGTATTTTTCAAAAAACTTTGTAAGGCAGTATTTAACTATTATCTTTGGAATCTATTTATTGAAGTGATAGGGAAAAAAAGGTTAGGACAATGAAAATTATCACAGTCTATGTTGGTAATTACAAACTAGACTCATTTAGTAATAAAAAGATTAATAATATTTCTGCTTGTTTGTATATATGGTGTTGTTGTGTAGTTTTAGGTTAAAATAGTTAAAATTAAAAGAAAATTTACTTATATTGCTTTTTATTTGTCGAGACTACCCAAAAACTGTTATCACCATCACTTCCTGACCAACTGACACAGATCAAAATGTAACTGTCTATAACAATATTAGAAAATAAGAAAAAGAAAACATTAAAAAAAATCTTGGCAGGATGAGGATTCGATCCACGGACCTCTGGGTTAATGGCCCAGCACTCTTTCACTGCGCCACAGATTATAAAAAGAACATTATACGAAAGCTTGACAGAGAACAGTAAAAAGAGAGAGAGAGAGATGGTTGGACATACACATTTAAATGTCCATCGTCGTAAGGAAATAAACCAGTTTCCATTGGGAAATACTTTCAAATTTTAAAATAAAATTCAAATTTCAATGCACATTCCGACCACCACCCGAGGATTTCCGAACGCTACCGATGATACGTGTGATGTCATATCTCTTATTTGTTTACTTTTGTCAATATGGCTGTGATGCATTAGGTTCTGTGTAGTTTTGTGTTTATATTGTATTTTAATTAGATTGCTTCATCGACGTAAAAATATCATTTATATGTTTGTTTGAGACCATTACGTGTTTGTGTGTGCTTTTTTTTATCTCTAAACGTCAACGTAAAGTGGATATTATGAAAACCAGTAAATTTCACTCCTGTTGAATAATATTTCTGCACATTTTCAGTGGAAACTTGATGTGTGGTCGTGAGAAAATAATGTTTTTATGGTTGATTCCTAGACATCCTCCTAACCTCAATCTATTTAAGAAGAAAAATTACATAGAAGTAGGTACTTACATTAAAATGGTCTTCACAAACAAAAGCAGTAGTATTTGTCGAAATATCGTCTTTGTTTCGACGCATAGCTTGCAATCACAATGCCCTTCTCTTGTAAAGTAAAGTAACAGGTAAAGTAACAAATAGTTTGTCTGGTTTGTCTAGTTTTTATAGACGTTGATTCACATTCTGGAACAATGCAATACTTGGAATACCAAGATTTTTTTTCGGGTTTATCCATTTCTAAAGCTTTCAGAAACAAATTAGGTCACAAAAACTCAGAGTGAGATACACGAATAAAAACGTAAGCAAATCGAGTGACGTCAATGGATGGGGCAGCCATCTTTATGACGTAAAGCACGTTTTGGAGGAGTTTCAAATATTATGATTTTTAAATTCGTTTTAAAAGTAAAGTTTATATTTTTTTGAAAAAATAGGCATGCAAGGTGTTAGGAGACCTGATAAAGCGTCAATTCCCACCAATAGCAAAATTTATGCTTGTACCTTATTGTTATTGTCCCCGAGTCAACACTGCAATTTGGTAAGAAATTCAGAAAATATTTTAAACAAGCAACATCGCAGCCATACCGAGTTAAAGGTCCAAGGTCATCGACGACGGAGCTGAAAATCGTTTGATGTTTTACCGGGATTCGTATCTGTTCTCTTTATAATCTGTGCCAAGGTGGTTATAGACGTTATGCAATTATGTCGTGTCTTAATTGCCACAAAAACTCAAGACGACTAGTTAGGAACCAGAGGGCAGACCCAGCGGGGGCCTGGGGTATCTTTGCCCGCTTGCTAACCCTAACGCCGGCCTTGACAGCTCGACTCCACCCGTTCGTATGAATATACACTCTGATTGGTGGGAGCCTTTCCACAACTGCTGTATAGTTAAAATAATACCCTTCTTGGTGTGCGTCATCGATTGTGACGTATATCCGGGTTTTCCGCATGTCGTTTATTTTATATGCTATTTTGATATATAGCTAACCTTAAATTTCATAAAGAAGATCATCAGTATTGTATTTAGCCAAATTCGGAAAGGCTATATGCAATTAATAATTACCAGCTTCTTTTTCTAACTGAAAATACTTGAGAACTTTCAAAATACTGATGTTTTTCCGTGTATTCATGAATATTTTTGTATTATTCATATAAATAAAACAATAAGATTAATATTCACTTTTCATAAATAATAATTGACCGTAAACAACAAAGTACAGACCTGTCAAGAACTGTCAGTGTGACAGTAGAAAAAGACGTGAGATACATTGCCGCTACGAAAGTAACGCCTTCATAGTATTTTAAGCTCTCGATTGATAGGTTGATCTTGAGCGTAATCTAAACATCAACCAATCAAATTTTTGTAAGTCAAAGATTAGGGTTAACGTTTGTGATACATTTAAACGGTTCATTATTGTGATATTTTGATTAGGATTAATCACAGACCTGCCTTTTTTCCATTTCTTCCTACGTAATGTGTTAGAAAGACATTAACAATCGATGACGTACACCAAGAAGGGTATTATTTCAACTATATCTATTCTATATACTAAGTCTACTATCTAACTTGAAAATTATCAAAACTTATGTCAAATTTAATGTCAAAAGCTTAAAAGTTGATGGTGTCTCTGGCCCATTCCAAATGGAGCCCTTGAATGTATCTAAATTTGTCCGTGAAACATATATATAATGATTATAGCTAATATTTTTCATACATCCAAAAATATTTGTATTTTTCTTTCTCTTAAATAATTAAACATGGTAAGAGTTGAACAAGAAATGGATCGTAATACAACTGAAGCCAATGATAATATAACAAACCAAATGTCACCTGATTCAAATTGTGCTTTGGATAAGGTTAGTAACGGAAATAATCCTGAACAAAAAATTTAGCAAATAATTTTCTTTTAGATCGCCCACGATATGAGATACGTACTTGAAGGGGTAAAAAAAAATCTCACAAACTTTCAACTAAAACAAGACTCATATTCAGACGTGGTTACCGAATTAGAAAACATGATAAAAGAGGATATGGTGAAATACGAGGAGAATAACGAATCACAAGAGCTCGAAAAAGACGGAGTCGAGATGTACGTTCAAGAAAAAGAAGACACGTTTAGTATCACCGAAAAAAAACCCAGAAAAAAAATAGGAAATTCTAATAAAAAGTCAAATCAAACGAACAAAACAGGAGTTAGAGACAATAATATACAGGGAAGCACCAATAAATTAGTCACTTCAAGTAAAATAAGCGTCATTAGTACACGCAGTGATCAAATAAAAAAAAATATAAAAAAGAAGAGCTCAACGGTAAAAAAAATCAATACCATTAATGAAAGCAGAAGTTCGACGGACTCTAGCGCCAGAGGATCATTACCAAAAATAAAAACGACGTAAATATTTCAGTTTAAATTATTATTAATAATAGGAGGAGTTCAGTCTAAAGTCAGTGTGGCCAACAAAAAGTGTTTTTTTCTGACAAGAATCACAGTTAAGGTCTACCATTCAAAACATAAGATTTTTCCATGTTTTTTATCATTGCGAACATCTACAGATCGCGTAATTTCTTATGGAACCTTCCTGGATTACACAAGTACGACAAGGAAAATATGAGAAAAACAGCTTGAAAGAGAGAGAAAGTATAACTGT